>MU159177.1:205630-222104 GCA_015888305.1 Antheraea pernyi
CGACCCATTCATGCTGAAACCAATAATAGCTTCCGCGTGGCTCTATCTACCACCTACAAGCGTGGCTCTACCACCTGATGATATAACACATGTCTTAACATTAAAAAGGTTGCATGTAACATTGTAGTTGCTTTTAATAAAGATAAGGACTACTAAAAGCTACTATCTTTCCTTTCCGTGAATAAACTGATGAAACAGATGAACTTATTGCAATCAAAGTTGACAAAAAAGTATCCCAAGACTCTCAGAAGGACTAATCTACTTTCCAAAAACGTAGACGACAGGAAAAAGTTAGTTGAAAGTTTAATTGGTTAAAACTAGTAAACAAAAGATCTCGGTTAAGTTTCTAAGGTGTACACGCAATATTTGACTTAAAAATATATAGTTTGTCGCTTGATATTGATCTTGCAAACGAAAACATCCAACAATAACACATTTTAGTGGTCAATCACACGACACGCGGCGACGCCCGGTTAAGTGCCACTGTCAGGTTAAAGTTAAATTGCCAGACAGCTATCAATGTACTCTGGAGAGCTTCTATTCCGTTTGCTGTGTAATTACAGTAACCATTGTCCAGACGGCTTTGCTATAATGCGGGGCTTTGATCGGAGTCGCATCACTCATGATTTACAGTTTTTGACAATACAATACATGTAATATATTATATCGTTCTTCTAATAAAAAGAGATGTAACTCGAAATTTACATTTTTCGATATACAGATTTCCACATAGTAACTGCACATTTTTAGTAAAACGAACTAAGTCTTTGTTTACGTCCAGAACAATATAAAAGGTATTAACAATAAATAACGTATTTATTTATTTGCCACTAGTTTTTGCTTATAGCTTCGGTCGTGATAATAATGTAGATTTTGAAAGTAAAATATGGCTCATATTACTTGGCTGATAATGTAGCTTTCTAGCTGGAGGAATTTATAAAATCGTTCTATTTTTCGGATTTATCCTTTAATAAAAAAAAAACAAATCTTGTATGTTTATGATAATCATTTAGAAGAACGCATTTTCTAGCAATATAAAGTAGGTAATTTACAGAATCAGATTACTGATTTTACAGATTCTAAAATAGATATCATTATATTAATACGTGAAGCCTAAACTTTGCATCCCTTTTTAACGAAATTGCGCGAACGGTTGAACGTGAAATTTGGCATAGTTAAAGTTTATATGGAGGTGAAATGCATAAAGCTATTTATTTTATATAAAATGCTTTAGAAGTACATTAAATTAATTAAAATATGCGTTACTCACACTACTGCTTCAATTTTACACGACATATACACACATGTAAATAAAAAAGACATTTTGACATCTGTCAATAAAGAACTTCAAAAAAGGTTGTGAAGGAGGTTGCTATGCTCGACTGTATGTATTATTTTACTCTTACGTTCCAATTACCCTTTTTCATTCTACATTCTACAATTATATTATAACATAATACCCTTTGACAAAATAACCCTAATAAAATTCAAACTTAAAATCAAAGAATTATGGTCGAATGTCGACCTCTGGGCGTCCACTAGTTTATTTAAAAAGACTATAAATACAAACTGATGATTTCAATGCTCGTTCAAATGTTCAAGAAATAAATATAGCCAAGATCGAAAACGTCCCCGATTCATCATTGCGTGCTATAGATTGATTCGTTGTTAAATTACATTACATAGTGCAACGCGACGGATTAGTTATGCTTGTTCAGTGAAATTTATTGTGGAATGTATCGATTTGCAACAATTCATTGGTCAAACGAAATCGATTCATTCTGCGAACGAGGTATTTGTGTAATTTAAAAATATTACAAAGAGTTTTCCTTTTTTTTATTAATTTTATTTTTAGCGATCAATCTTCTAAATTACTGCTGCCATTGTCGAGTAGGTTAATATTACAAGGGTTTTATGATCATTTGTAGTCCGGTGAAGCTGTTAAAGCCTTAATAGGCCAATAGCGTAGACAGTTCGAAAAAAAAACATTTTCAAGGAATTAAGCCATTCAAATATTACGTAAGCACTGATGAGGGGGGTTCTTGATTTGCTTATTTTTGATGACATAGGGGATGGGGGGTCCGGGTAGTGATTACGTCAGCAATATTTCTCTATTAAACCGGAACAGATTAATATTATAAGAACGGTGGGTGGAAGGTGGGGGGGAGATAAGAGCATTACTTACTTTTCCTGACCAGAGGGAGGGGGCGGTTAGAAATTACAAAAATTCTGCTTACATGATACTTGAACGACCCCTTTCAATAAGATGGCGGGCCCCTTGTTAGAAATTTCCATGGAGTTTACGTGGTATATCTGAATTCATGCGTGGTATTATTTTCCGTCAACTTCAGTTATGTAATTTCATCTATGTTAATATTATGGTGTATCGTCGTTATTAAAAATACAATAGGACCTCCTAAAATACATTTCATTTATTTGTTTGTATGCACGCATCACTGCTAAAATACTGCGTTCATGGTAACACCTCTTCAAGAACACCATAAACCATATTTTCGAGTAACGTTATACAAACAAATAAATGAAATGTATTTTAGGAGGTCCTAGACACCGATAACAATGTTTTTACAAAAATCAAAAAAGTACAGTTACGTTAGATTCTTTCTTGTTATATGTTGGTGGTAGAGCCACGCTGAAGCCATTACTGGTTTCAGCATGAATGGGTCGGCTCGCCCGGGGTAGTACCACCCTCTCACAGAAAACCGACTTGAAGTAACGGTGCTTGCATTGTTGCGTTTCGTTCGACCAGTCAGAGCGCCGGAGACTCCTCACCCCCCCAAGGCTGATAACGCAGTTGCGACTCCCCTGTTGCAAGTGTCTATGGACGGTGGTGATCACTTAACATCAGGTGAACCACATATTAAAAAAAATAAAAAAATGTATAAATTTACTTTATAAAAAATATACGAATGTTAATTATTGTTACTCGAGTTCGTGGTTACTAATTTTTATGCTTTGTTTCATCGCTTGCAATAAACATTAATGACTTTCACTTATTGCGCACGCGCTTCAATTTTAACACTCGGATGAACTGATAACAAGTTATAACCAAATGTATGTGTCATACGTTATTATGTTTGAATCTCAAATACACAGTGTATATAAATAGTCGAGGCAGTTATAAGTACTGCCGACAGAAGTGATAACTCAAAATAATGAAATAACTGTGTTCTGATTGCATTTTTAAAGTTTCTCGAGTTATTTAAAATTCCTAATTTGTATATTGATATTATTCTCACTCCGAACAATAATTATATACATTTATTTTTACTAGTGGGCGCCCAGTGGTCGACATTCGACCATAGTTCATTAATTTTTTAAAGTTGAATGTAGAATGAAAAAGGGTAATTGGAACGTAAGATTAAAATAATACATACAGTCGAGCATAGCAACCTCCTTCACAACCTTTTTTGAAGTCCTTTATTGACAGATGTCAAAATGTCTTTTTTATTTACATGTGTGTATATGTTGTGTAAAATTGAAGCATTAGTGTGAGTAATGCATATTTTAATTAATTTAATGTACTTCTAATGCATTTCATATAAAATAACTTTCTGCACTTCTCCTCCATATAAACTTTAACTATGCCAAATTTCACGTTCATCCGTTCGCCCAATTCCGTTAAAAAGGGATACAAAGTTTAGGCTTCACGTATTAATATATACCACGACGGTAGCAAACAAGCATGCGGACCGCCTGATATAAAGCGGTCACCGCAGCCTATGGACGCTTGTAACATCGGAAGTATCACGCGTTGCTAACCCTTAAATAACCTATTTATTTTCCTCTTGAAGCACTCCATACTGTAGTCCCTAGGAAAAACTTCAGCAGAAGCTCATTCCACAACCGGATCGTTCGTGGAAGGAAACCCTTCGGGAACCGGCTGTCCGAGACCATTTCGGTTCCAATCTGTGAGGATCAATTCCCTGTCGATGACGAGCAGTGCGATGGTAGAAAGCAGCTACAGGCATAAACAAGGTATAATACAAGGTTAAACAATTCCTCGGAACACAACCTATTATGCAAACGGTAGAACACACATAAAGAGGCGACGACACACATACCACAAACGGTAGAACACACATAAAGAGGCGAAGACACACATACCTTTTTATAGAGTTTATTAATGAATGAATTATTCATTGGCTGCACGATCTCGATACAAAACATGAAATTCTAGACGTACATCGGCCGCTATCCTACGCGTCGCTAGTATGACTTTTCTGACAGACATCGTTCTTCAGTATCTGGTATTTGAGCAATGAATTCTCTAAAAGTATTACGTGTGCTGCCATGAGAAACACACAAAGACCATTAGCCAAAGGCACCGGTGGTAGTCCTGCGGCGGAGGGATTCGCGCTCACGTGGGACAAAACCGCCGCGTCACACCGCACTGCTATGAATTCGCGACTCACGGCATCGAATCGTTTCGAGGGATACAGAAAATGGCGCATAGGGAGCTTTTACTGTTCTAGAGGTATAAATCAATCTACGTTAACGCGAGCCAAGCCGCGAGCAAAAGCTAGTAAAGTATAAAAAAATCCCGGACTTCCCTACAAACATATTGAAAGAATAATTTAAACGAACATTTCAAAATGAAATAAACCCATTTTTAATCGTTCATATAAAATGTTTAATTTTTTTAAGATTTCCAGTTTTTATACACCGAGAATGAAGTTCTAATTTTGCTGTCCATAAGGTTTTTTTTATGATCTTTATTTTTTACGTATACAAAATTTGAAGTTTTTTGAAAATACCGTAAAATATTATGAACGGTTAAAATTGGATTAAATTTATTTTAAAATGTAACAACATAATTATCATATTTACTTAGAATTACTTCAGAAACTGTTTGCGAAATTTCAAATAATTATATGATAAATTGTTCGTATAAAGTAATATATGTCACGTAGTTATTTAAAAATAATGTAATCGCTTGGAATTGCAGTATATATCATTTATTAGGAAATATTTATTGCAGTTTAGTTGTAAATAAAGTACAATTTATAGTTATAAATTCGTAGTTGCCCGTTGTGGCTTTACAGGGGTGTACTTACGGATGTAATAAAACCAATGCCGTTTATCGACAGTTACAAGGATACAAACTCACTAGGATGTTACAATAACTTTTTTACGAGTAGAAATTTGTAATTTACGTTTATGAAAAATACGAATCTACAAACTCAAGTTATAAGATACGAGGACATTAAAAACAACTGAACTTGTATTTTTAATTTACAAGATTATATTTCTACATTATTCTACATAATTAATACGTGAAGCCTAAACTTTGTATTCCTTTTTAACGGAATTGGGCGAACGGATGAATGTGATATTTGGCATAGTTAAAGTTTATATGGAGGAGAAGTGCAGAAAGTTATTTATTTTATATAAAATGCATTACAAGTACATTAAATTAATTAAAATATGCATTACTCACACTACTGCTTCAATTTTACACAACATATACACACATGTAAATAAAAAAGACATTTTGACATCTGTCAATAAAGGACTTCAAAAAAGGTTGTGAAGGAGGTTGCTATGCTCGACTGTATGTATTATTTTACTCTTACGTTCCAATTACCCTTTTTCATTCTACATTCAACAATGATATTATAACATACAACTATTATTATAATATTTATCCCTTTAAAAAATCAATGAACTATGGTCGAATGTCGACCACTGGGCGCCCACTAGTATGTATAATATCGCGACAACTTAAGGATAAATATACGACAATTTCAGATTACTATAATAACAATTTAACTTTATTTTATATTAATCTTTTACGATATGAGGCGCCACCCCGAATTTACTGCTATATTCAGACCGGCCAAAAAGATTGGCGAGGACTGTAGTTTAGTTTTAAATAGACTAAACAAAAACTATTATTATCTTCTTACCCTTACTCCACCTAAGTAGGTTCGGCATAACAAGTGCTTCTCTTCCACTCTCCCCTGTCAGATGTAATTTCAGTAGCCTAGTCCCCTTTTGATACTTCTTATATTGTGAAGTATGCTTTGGATTAATGTTTAAGATCAGACACCTTTTTATTTTAACGTGGGGAAATCCCTTATGGACACACCACCCTCCCGGGGGAAAGAGGTGGTTATGTCCGACTCGCACGGACTAAAACCCCCACGAAACGATCGGCCGCTTACCTTATATTAATCCTCCTTGAGATTAAGGACAACTCCTTAACCCCGGTAACTTTTCTAATAAACAAAAAAAAAGAAAATTCATTGTGAAAGGGAAAAGAAAATGATACTGAACTGTTGTAGTTTAACCTATATGAATAGACTCTGTGTATACGATAACGATTATTATAGGTTTTTTCCCCCCCAACGGTTTTTGTTACGTGTTCATATATATATATATATATTTGATACTAGCCTCTGCCCGCGACTTCGTCCGTGTGGAATGGTTACTTTGAGCTAACACTAAGAAGAAGCTAAAGAGGAAAAAACCCCAATTTTGAAACATTCTTCATTCGTGATCCGCTCCTATTAGTCTTAGCGTAATTATATATAACCTATAACCTTACTCGATAGATGAGCTATATAACAAAAAAATAATTTTTGAAATCGGACCAGTAGTTCCTTTTTTTTTTACTAGGGGAATCCTACATGGGACAGTATGGGGGACAGTGAGAGGGTTATGTCGAACTCTTACCGGCTAAAACCCCTAGGCCGCTTGTGCGCGTATGTAGACCAGGGTACGGGCTCACGATTAGCATGCATCGATGCCCTGGTCGCGCGCTTGGTTCACCCGTAGATGTGCCGACGGGGACCCTCGTCTCGAGAGAGAGGATATTCCTCTCCCTCCTGCTTCCTATTGAAACTGCGGCTAGCCGGCTTCAACTCTCGAACCAGTAGTTCCTGGGATTACCCTTTACAACGTCACAAACTCACAAACTTTACCTCTTTATAATATTAGTATAGGTAACTATAACCAAAGCACATATAAATTATTCATTAAGTTCTTATATAAAAGACTAATTCATAAATGAATGTACAAACATACATAACTCGAATAATCAGGTTACAATGTAGTTTCGTATCTCAAATAAGATAATCATAGTTCTAATGTTACGACTTCAAAATGTAATTTATATAATTCAGAAATGTCTTGCATATATAACAAAATCGCTTCTCAACTTCCGACAGTGAAATTAATATGCGAAAATAATTATCGCTAACTTGTTAAAGAGAATGTGTTATTAATTTCAATTATGTTATAATTGGCGAATGATGAGATAATTGACTTTCAATGTTCTGATTTGGGTTCCGTTAATGTTTGAAGGCATTTTTATATTTCTGGTACATACAGCTATAATACAGCTTGTGTCGGAAAAAATATTGTACACTCTTGTACAAAAATAAAGAAGATTCACTATCATATACTTATCATATCACTTATAATGTCATATCCCCAGTCTGCTTGAAGATTTCTCTTCTCAAATGTCTAGAATGGAACTCTACTTTGACACCACAAAGCGCGCTTTATAAACCTTTTAATAAATGAGGGTGGAAAAGTCTGGAAGCCTGACGTCATTGTTCAAACAATTCGACGTTTGAAGCAAGTTATTTTTAGAAATCCACTGTACTACGTTTCCATGGGTGATGAGTATTATTTCTTTATTTGTATTGACTTCTCTACGTGTTTTGTCCTTTTTTCAATACACTGGCTAAGTTTATATGTATTACTAATATTAAGCTTTATGTAACGCGATAACTAACAATGATTATTATGTAAATATATATTTATTTAAGGCATGATGTCTATTGTATTTGTCCTTGGGTATTTAAGTGGCCTAATCTGGAAGAACTAAATTATACGATTAAAATTTAATACTACCTATAAAGTGACTCTTCCATGACTAACTTGACACTGGCACAATTCGAATCTACGAGACGCCATTATGCTAAAAAGTTGAAGGATAAATAAATGCCAATGTTAGATTCGTATAATAACATTTTAACTTTGTTTCGTATTAACTCTTGACTATATTATGCGCAACTTACGGCTATATGCAGCGGAAGCTCTCAAGAGGAAAAAAATCCCGAATTTGAAACATTCTTCATTAGTGTTCCGCTCCTATATGTGTTAGTGTGATGATATATAGCTAAATTCCTCGATAAATGAGATAAATAACATCGAAAGAATTTTTCAAATCGTACCAGTAGTTCCTGAGATTACCCCCTACGGGCATACAACGTCACAAACTCATAAACTCACAAACTTTACCTCTTTATAATATTAGTATATAGTATATATAGAATAGATTTTGAAAAACTTTAAATTTGAAAACGGCTACAAATACATCTCACTACAAATCACTTATTACGTCACAATGCATTAGACATTGAATTTAGGCTTAGCATTTATACGAATAGCTTTTTTTTATGTCATAGGAGGCAAACAAACAGGTGGGTCACCCGATCACCTGATGTTAAGTGATCACCATCGTCCATAGATACTAGCAACACCAGGGAAGTCGCAAGTGCGTTGTCAGCCTGTGTTTAAGGGAGTGGGGAGGGTGTTAAAGGGGGATGGGGGAAGGGAGAGGGGAGGTGGGCTTCCGGCGCTCTCACGGACCGAACGAAACGCAACAATGCAAGTACTGTTACTTCACGTCGGTGTTTATGTGAGAGGGTGGTACTACCCCGGGAGAGCCAATTATTGGTACTTCGATTACATATACCTGATACATTGATTATTATGTAAATATATAT
Organism: Antheraea pernyi; assembly: GCA_015888305.1. Classification (NCBI taxonomy): domain Eukaryota; kingdom Metazoa; phylum Arthropoda; class Insecta; order Lepidoptera; family Saturniidae; genus Antheraea; species Antheraea pernyi. Next base: position 214,390 of record MU159177.1, read on the forward strand.
TTATTTAAGGCATGATGTCTATTGTATTTGTCCTTGGGTATTTAAGTGGCCTAATCTGGAAGAACTAAATTATACGATTAAAATTTAATACTACCTATAAAGTGACTCTTCCATGACTAACTTGACACTGGCACAATTCGAATCTACGAGACGCCATTATGCTAAAAAGTTGAAGGATAAATAAATGCCAATGTTAGATTCGTATAATAACATTTTAACTTTGTTTCGTATTAACTCTTGACTATATTATGCGCAACTTACGGCTATATGCAGCGGAAGCTCTCAAGAGGAAAAAAATCCCGAATTTGAAACATTCTTCATTAGTGTTCCGCTCCTATATGTGTTAGTGTGATGATATATAGCTAAATTCCTCGATAAATGAGATAAATAACATCGAAAGAATTTTTCAAATCGTACCAGTAGTTCCTGAGATTACCCCCTACGGGCATACAACGTCACAAACTCATAAACTCACAAACTTTACCTCTTTATAATATTAGTATATAGTATATATAGAATAGATTTTGAAAAACTTTAAATTTGAAAACGGCTACAAATACATCTCACTACAAATCACTTATTACGTCACAATGCATTAGACATTGAATTTAGGCTTAGCATTTATACGAATAATGAATACGTTCATTTCGAAAAAATCTTTACAAGTAATCCGTATTTCAAATATGTATGATATGTATAAAACCCATAACTTGATAAATAAACATGATAGAAAAAATATTTTGTATTCACATTTAATTTTTTTTTATGTCTTAAGTGGCAAACGAACAGGTGGGTCACCTGCTGTTAAGTGATCACCACCGTCCATGGTAACAACACCAGAGGAATCGCAAGTGCGTTGCCACCCTTTGGGGGGAAGGGTTAGGGGAGGGGAGGTGGGAAATTATACGATTAAAATTTAATACTACCTATAAAGTGACTCTTCCATGACTAACTTGACACTGGCACAATTCGAATCTACGAGACGCCATTATGCTAAAAAGTTGAAGGATAAATAAATGCCAATGTTAGATTCGTATAATAACATTTTAACTTTGTTTCGTATTAACTCTTGACTATATTATGCGCAACTTACGGCTATATGCAGCGGAAGCTCTCAAGAGGAAAAAAATCCCGAATTTGAAACATTCTTCATTAGTGTTCCGCTCCTATATGTGTTAGTGTGATGATATATAGCTAAATTCCTCGATAAATGAGATAAATAACATCGAAAGAATTTTTCAAATCGTACCAGTAGTTCCTGAGATTACCCCCTACGGGCATACAACGTCACAAACTCATAAACTCACAAACTTTACCTCTTTATAATATTAGTATATAGTATATATAGAATAGATTTTGAAAAACTTTAAATTTGAAAACGGCTACAAATACATCTCACTACAAATCACTTATTACGTCACAATGCATTAGACATTGAATTTAGGCTTAGCATTTATACGAATAGCTTTTTTTTATGTCATAGGAGGCAAACAAACAGGTGGGTCACCCGATCACCTGATGTTAAGTGATCACCATCGTCCATAGATACTAGCAACACCAGGGAAGTCGCAAGTGCGTTACCAGCCTGTGTTTAAGGGAGTGAGGAGTGTGTTTAAGGGTGATGGGGGAAGGGAGAGGGGAGGTGGGCTTCCGGCGCTCTCACGGACCGAACGAAATGCTACAATGCAAGTACTGTTACTTCACGTCGGTGTTTATGTGAGAGGGTGGTACTACCCCGGGAGAGCCAATTATTGGTACTTCGATTACATATACCTGATACATGTTTGGATAATTATATATATATATATATATATACATAATGTCATAGAGCTTGTCGTATATATATATTTTGTAAGCGGTAGTAGAGTCACGCTGAACCTATTACTGGTATGAATGGGTCGGCTCGTCCGGGGGAGTACAACCCTCTCACAGAAAACTAACGTGAAGGAACAGTGCTTGCATTGTTGCGTTTCGTTCGGTCAGTGAGAGCGTCGGAGGATCACTTCGCGGCCTCCCCTCACCCCGTAACTCCTCCCCCAAACACAAGGTTGCAACGCACTTGCGACTCCCCTGGTGTTGGTAGTGTCTATGGACGGTGGTGATCACTTAACATCATGTGACTCACCTGTTAAAATATATACCCACCTGATATAAAAAATACACATGTATTTGGATCATAATTTATTGTGTACTATAGCGTTACAGAAAATTTGTTTGTGATAATACTAATGCAGATGAAGTCATGGGGAGCAGTTCATATTTATACATGGTCGAAATTCCATCATGACTCTTTCAGAAAAAAAACCGGTGAATTTTTGCAATAAATACCATAAATATATATTGATATTTTAAAGCCGGAGGGTTTGTTTGGTAGAACGCGTTAATCTCAGGAACTACTGGTCCGATTTGAAAAAATATTTCATTGTTAGATAGCTCATTTGTCGAGGGAGGCTATATGCTATATATTATCGAGACCAATAGGAGCGGATCACCAATGAATAATATTTCAACTAGATTTTTTTTATGTCATAGGAGGCAAGCGAACGGGCGCGTCACCTGATGTTAAGTGATCACCGCCGTCCATAGACACTTGCAACACCAGGCAATCGCAAGTGCGTTACCAGTCTGTTTGGGGGAGACGGGGGCTTATCTCTTAGGGTAGAGGAAGGACGGGAAGGGGAGGGGAGGTGGGCCTCCGGCGCTCCCACTGACCGAACGAAACGCAACAATGCAAGCACTGTTACTTCACGTCGGTTTTCTATGAGAGGGTGGTACTACCCCGGGAGAGCCGACCCATTCATGCTGAAACCAGTAATAATTTCAACGTGGCTCTACCACCATAAAATTCATATCTACAGGAAGTCTGAATATGAACGAATTACAAAATCCCACTTATTTTCGTTGTCAGTTTCTCGTGAAATGTCTCGGGTGTCAAAACTAATGTACGACGGTCGTATCATTAAAGGCTTGAGTTTTATGAATTCAAATTCTTAACTTTGTTCTCCCAACACGTTCTTGATGATTTAATGTATATCCGCTAAAACTTAGAAAAGCCAGATTTAGTAAAAGACTTGCATGTTTTAAATACACGAAACAGTGACAAACTTGTACCATCCCATGTTACAGGCTCAGTAAGACCAGTAAAATTTTTAGATAATTATGTTAGTTTTTACAACAAAGTCCTAAATCATGTTACCGATTTGCTGGATAGGAAGTGTAGTCAATCATGTCAAGCGGGTTTTGGTGCAATGTGGATCAATATGTGAACGATAGTGATGTCTGTAATTAACACTCCTCTCTGTGCTGTTAAAAAGGTTCTAACAGTAATGTATTTTTACATTACTATGTACGTTAAAAAGATTACCAGATCGAGTTTCTTGCCGGTTCTTCCGGTGGTGGTTCTAATGTTCGATAACGCCTTCTTAGGGCCTAAATTGAATAGTTTATTTTTGAATTTGAGATCCGTTTGGACACGACTACCACTCCTTGCCATCGTATCTTATTTGATGGCTATGTATTGTTTAAAATATAAATTATAGTCTAGTATTAATTTACTATAGAATACGAAGGCTTCAAGAGACTTTAATGTTGTTCGTGTGCCAAACATGTTTTTCACTAGATATGCAAATAACAAAAGCCAAATTGTATGAAACACGGTAGTAAATATTTTCAGTAAATATACTACGTCATTCCCATACCATATGTTCAAAGTTAAATATTAATTGTGTATTGTTTTGTGGACGTTATGTAAAATTTTATTATTCGTCACCAACTGTCTTCAATTAGGAAAAACATCTTTGTTAATTTTAACATATTAAAAAAACAATTGAGTAGGTAAAATTATTCTTTAATGCTGTTCATTTAAAACTGTAATACATGACCCAAGAGAATATTCAAATAGAAAGTAAGTTTATTAAATTATTTTAGTAGCGAAAATATTTCTAAATATGATTCTTATAAATTTTGTTCTATGTTTTTATAGATGTAATTACTATTATAATAATTTATAATAGTGTTAACACAATCGAGTTTGTTTTAAAATTATAGTTAAGATTTTAAAATTAATAATTAATCTATCCCTATATCTATCTGTCTATATGTACAAAATGTATCTATATAATATGCACCTGTATAGGTGGAGGATGAAGAAGGGTATTTACTATCCTATTATAATATTAGTGTAGATAGAACCGATATACATATATAATGTCTAACATTGTCATATAAATAAATGTATTATTGCAAGTACACGGGTACATAAATGGCGTTGCCGGATGTCACGAACGTAAAATAAAAACTTAGCGCAAGCCATTTTGACCTAATGTAGCTAATTCGGAAGCCGAGGTGATAATTATTAATTGTAAGTAATGACAGAAGAAAGATTAATTGAATCTGATGGTATAAAAACGACAATCTCTATTTTGCTAACTTTCCAAGTAATATTATAAATGCAAGTATGAATTTGTTTGTTTGCTACACCTACAAGCATACCTACTCAACCGATCATCATAAATTTTGTACAAGCATTGCGAATGGGCACAGAATAAGAAAATGTTGCAGAAAACGGCCTCCTTTTACGGCGGTATTGTCTATGACATGTATATTTTTGTTTTAATCTATAAGTTGTTAAAGATAGACACTTGAAACAATGATACTTGCTAAAAATATATTTAAATTAAATTGTTAGTGGATATTCCGGCTGTAACAAAAGAATTCTTATCTATGCTTGGACACATCATAATTTATTACTTCGCTAATTTGATATTCTATGACAATGATAGATATGCAAATTATAAGATAATAACTGACGAGAGGTAGGTTCCTCCATCATTAATAGTTATTAATTTATTTATGGTTATTTTTTATATGATATGACGTAATCTGAATGACAACGATAATTCTTAGTAAATTGATAGAAGAAACCAAGAAGATAACAGATTAATATCATTCAGTAAATCAGTCTTTTTTTTTAAATTATGCTGATTTGAAATGATGCGGATGCTTTCTATTAGTATCGCGGAGTATTTTACAAATATTCAGCTCATAAATACAAAATACATCGAGAACCATCAGTTGTGAATTACATGTGTAATTAAAAACACAAAAATAAAAATGTATGGGTATAATTATGTATGGAATAAAACCAATAACTCTCAAGACGACCGCATAACCACTACGACATTCTTATAGCGTGCTATGATTACGTATAAAGTAAAAAAAATGTATTGGTATAATTTAATACACAAATGAAGGATATTATTTCGAGATTTATTATAGGTATAGATAGTATTCCGCCAACGGAGGACCGGCAGGAGGAGGCGACGCTTTGCCCAACTCCTCCTGCCACCCTAACCGGACCTGAGGGGATGGGCCGGGGGTCTCATCTCCTCATTGCACAGGTTCGGCGGACGAGGAGGGGCAGCCGGTGTGTACCCGGTTGCCTCTATAGGTACGAGCCCGGCGGTCACCTTCCGCCGGGCGGACCGTTGGGGCGGCTCTTCAAGGGGAGAAGCATAGGTCGATCCCTTGCCGCTCCAACAATACGGTCGGACGGTACACGGTGGGGTTTTAGTCCGTGCGAGTCGGACATAACCCACCCTCTCCCCCGGGGGGTGGCGTATCCATAAGGGATTTCCCCACGTATAAAAAAAAGGTATAGATAGTATAGATATATATTAGGTCGAGATTCGAAATTCTACTAGTGTAACCAACAGATCAACACAATCATTTAGTATTCCGTCATAAAAACTCAGTCGAATATCCAAATTGTGTGGAACGCAGGATGCGAATCGCATTCTGTGTTGTAAACCGTATTCCGAGTTCTGATACTACTTTAATAATATAAAAAGCTATGTTAAGGACCCTATTTAAGTTACATAAAAACTTCAATAGATAAGTAAATTTTAGTATATTAAATTATTAATAATGTACTTTGTTTTTGCAGGTAAAATTATGTTTCATAATGGATTTTCTATTATAGATTTTGGTAAGTTTTAATATATAATTAATCTTAATATATAAAAATCCAGTGTTATGATATTTGTCCACGATGAACTTCGAAAGTGCTCAACAGATTTTCATGAAAGTTGGTATTCGTGTATAATTAGGTCCAACTTGAGGGATGGGATAATTTATATTTCGATTAATGGCCTAAATATTTTTTAATTATAAATTAAATTATTGTTAATGTTGCTTATTGTTTTTGTAAGTTTCAACAGTCTCCAACAGATGGCGCTTTAAATTAATCTGTTGACAGAAAAGTGTAGGACCGACTGTTATAGATATCTCATAGACAGCGCCACGTTTTAATTTTGATATATGTATATCTTTATATATATAATAGTTTATCATAATTCGTTTCAGAACGGTTGCATTGTACAGAAAAGTTACAAATATAAATATAAACAAATATAGGATAAAAATCTCCATATAATTACGAGTGAGTGAGACAGAAAATAGTTATTTTTTTTAAAGTACGCCAATGAAATATCAGTGAAAAAGAAATAATTTCACTGTTATACAATTATATTGAAATAGCTATTATTTCCGTGTTTCAGTTCTTATTGTTTTAAACGTTAGACGTTTAGGAAACTTGAAATAAGTTTTAAAACGGTATTGTGAATGATTTGTGTGTCTCGCTCATCCATTATTATGTAGGTTACGCAATAGAAATTAAACTTGGTTAACACGAGTTAACATATTTTTTTAAATTGTGAAATTATCTGTAGCGCAACTGTACCGGTTGCTTCGGTTATTTTCCACACAATGTACATTGAGTTATCACGTACAAATACTAGAAATGACGCCATGTTTTTGAAGTTTTAACACCTGTTTAAAGTTCGACTGGGGAGCCAATATCGTCACACCTATTTCTTGCATTGCTGTTTTGGAAGAGTGGTTGGCGTCATATACTAGCATGTGGATCGTTTCAATTCGGGTACCAGCAGTGGCAACTTATTACAATTGATTTCAGGACTGAAGTCCTATTGAGGTTGGTTATACGTAGATATAGGTTGCGGGGTCCCATTAACAGTAATTAGAACGACTGCAATTTTATTTTAATAGCAATAACGACGGCCTTCAAGAGTCCATCTGCTGTGGTAAATACCTCTCTTTCCGAGAAAAGCTACAGGTGTAAGTAGCGGTTACCCGCGACTGCGTTCGTGTGGAATTTAGCAAAAGATTTTGAACAGCGTAACAGTGCGTGTAGAGAATGGGCGGTGCTGAATACAGCTTCTTTAGTTTTTTTTTAAATTTATTTACACGGATCCTTATCCTTTTTTCTAAAAAGTAACCTATATTACTCTTTATAACATTAGCTATTTGTCAATGAAAGTCACATCGAAATTATTCTAACCACCTCGGAGATTAGTTTTTTTCTTTGTTATAAGTATCATAATACCTTCATATTTATTTAGTAAAAAGCTGTTATTTTGATATTACATACAGACACTTCGATTTTATTTACTTCAGTCACGATGTATTGGCGATTTCAAAACCCAAGGAATCCATAGTTCTGTGTTTTTCCCGCGTTGCACAGTATTACAAGAATATATTACTGGTTCCGATATCCTCATGATATTTTCGTATTAGCCAATAATGTTACAAATTAGACCTAGACCTAATGTTTAGACCTAGTGTTTTTCATCTAATGTACAAGTGTAGCTGTAAATCTACAAAAAATAAATTAAAAAAATTAAAATTAGTAAATGTTC
>MU159177.1:226106-257880 GCA_015888305.1 Antheraea pernyi
AAGAGGAAGGGAAGAAGGAAAGAGAAAGGGGATGATAGGTAGGTCTCCGGCGCTCTCACTGACCGAACGAAAGGCAACAACGCAAGCACTGTTACTTCATGTCGGTTTTCTCTGAGAGGGTGGTACCACCCCGGTCGAGCCGACCCATTCATGCTGAAACCAGTAATAGCTTCAGCGTGGCTCTACCACCTACAAATTAATATTATAAATAATAAAATAAATATTACATTCCATTAAAAATCTGCCACCTCTTACCACAGCACCTGATACATATCTCATTGTTATGTAACCCACAGTACGTTTTTTCGACAATGACTATAAAATATCTACATCCATTGTAAATTAGTGCTGAATCATCTTTTGTAGCGTAACAGCTAAGTAATTACTTTTAATACCTTTCACATACAGCCCTAAATTTTACTAAACAGTTATTTGTTTTGATTAATAGTGACATAATGTAATCATATACTATTGTATATGTCGCGTTGGGGGTAGTAGTTATAAAGATATGACGTCACTTATTGATGACATTCTCCACGTCATTTAATCGACAAGTCATGCAAGACCACTCAAGTATTGTTAATAAAATTAGATACGTAGATTAATAGATACGTATTACACTCAGAGATGTGAACGGTCCGACGATCCAGGCGAGACTGAACTCCGCTTCGTTTGCGCTACGCTTTTTACAGGCCTGCTTCGTATTAGAGGGTAGCGCGTAATATTTATGTCAGTACAAATACTTTTTGACGATAGAACGGGCATTTGCACCGTCGTATATATGGATAAAATTACAAGATAACGAAGGTCTGGCTGCCACAAGCACTTTTGCTTTATACCTTTGTTCGTTCGATTCTCCGTTCGCGAATTCTAGTTAATCGCCACTTGTCAAACTTTTTATACTAAAATTTGGTCGTATTAACAATTATGATAAGAGAATTAAGCATATCTTAATTTATTTGGTCATACAAGTTAATACTGTATTAACATATGTATTGAGAAACTATGACGTATTACACTAATCGCGTATAGTGTCGATGCAGTCAGGAATGGCAATAAACACTTCGTACATACTGTCACTATTTATTTGGCCAGAGCTTCGCCTTACAATACTTCGTATATAATAAGTGCGTAGATATCACCAACATCTTGCCTTTTAAAGGCCCATCTATATAAGTCAAAGCGATTACTATTTATACATAATTCCGTAAAATAATAAAGTATGAACAAATTAATGTTATTTAAGCTATACACCAATTTTATATAATTATCCTTATTTATGTATCTCTAATGTGTTCACTAATCTGTTTCGACATGTTGATCAGCGACATCTTGCCTTTCATGGCCGAACCATGAAGTCAAAGAATATACTATTATTCATAATGGTCAAACTAATGATTCAATTCTATATAATGATATTCTTATTTAAGTCTTATTAAAATCTATATAATAATAATTATTCTTATTTATGTATCTTTATTATGGTGGCGCTAGTTTCAATGTGTCTCTTACTATGGTGGCGCTAGTATCAATGTGTATCTCTAATATGTTGGCGCTAGTGTCAATGTATATTTATAATATGGTGGCGCTAATATCAATGTTCCGGTCGTGTTGTAGTCTCGTCTCTTGAATGTGATGCAGCGGCACCGGCGGTGGGTGATAACAGACGTTCATCATCAACCTATAAGAGATCTACTGCATGGCCATAGGCCTCTTCCCAAAGGATTGTATGGGCATATTCATCACGCCGGTTCACGACGCAATGGCGATTTGCAACTGTAAGAAATCACAATTGTATATATTCCCATATATAATGGTACTATAAGAACATTCATTGGGTTCAGGTTTCAGGTAGGCCTTTGCCGTCAGCTGATAGTGCTACTAACTTTCATTAGTACCCAAATTCCGAAACAATTCGTTGGTATATGCTGGGGTTCGAACCTGCCGGCATCAAATTGATATTCCATCGGGCAAACCGTCAGACAACCACGACTATACTGAAGCTGAGTTTATATATTTATAGATGGGTTGTATTGTATGATCTCTGGTAGAATTACTGATATGTCTATTACCTATGAATTCTGAATTTACATATTCTAGCAAAGTTGGCTGAGAATAAACCCCTTTTTTATTGTTCTCTTATTGTTCATAAAAAAATATTATATTTATTGGTGGGTGATAACAGACGTTCATCATCAACCTATAAGAGATCTACTGCATGGCCATAGGCCTCTTCCCAAAGGAATGTATGGGCATATTCATCACGTCGGTTCACGACGTAATGGCGATTTCCAATTGTAAGGAATCACAATTGTATATACTCCCATATATAATGGTATTACGAGAACATTCGTTGGGTTCAGGTTTCAGGTAGGCCTTTGCCGTCAGCTGATAGTGTTACTAATTTTAATTAGTACCCAAATTCCGAAACAATTCGTTGGTACATGCTGGGGATCGAACCTGCCGGCAACAAATTGATATTCCATCGGGCAAACCGCTAGACAACCACGACTGTACTGAAACTGAGTTTATATATTTATAGGTGGGTTGCATTGTATGATTTCTGGTAGAATTACTGATATGTTTTTAATGGTGGTAGAGCCACGCTGAAACTATTACTGGTATCAGCATGAATGGGTCGGCTGGCCCGGGGTAGTACCACCCTCTCATACAAAACCGACGTGAAGTAACAGTGCTTGCATTGTTGCGTTTCGTTTGGTCAGTGAGAGCGCCGGAGGCCCACCTCCCCTCCCCTCTCTTCTCCCTCTCCCTCCCCTAACCCTTCCCCCTAAGGGTGGCAACGCACTTGCGACTCCTCTGGTGTTGTTAGTGTCCATGGACGGTGGTGATCACTTAACATCAGGTGGTCCACCTGTTTGTTTGCCACATATGACATAAAAAAAAATGAATGTCTATTACCTATGAATTCTGAATTTACATATTCTAGCAAAGTTGGCTGAGAATAAACTTCTTTTTTATTATTCTCTTATTGTTCATTAAAAAAAATTATATTTATTGTCCTCAATAAGTTGCGGAACAGCTTCTCTATACTTTCGGTACAAACACATAAAGAGGGCAAATCTCTCTTTTCACTTAATTTGTTAAAAAAAGGGTAGCGTAAAGAAACATGATAGAAGTGAAACCTTTGTACGACAGGTAAACATTTTAAATGAAAAATACAACAAAAAGCCAACGTGACGCGGTGTTCCCAGGCGGTCACCCATCCAAGTACTGACCGCGCCAGACTTTGCTTAACTTTGGTTGATATCCGGTGTTTTCAACACTCTACCCGACACAGTGTTCATCCCCACCACAAAAATGTTACCGATAAGAATTTCAAAGCCCTCCCATAAGAAGTATTACTCCAAAAAAATAATTCAAATAAAACACAAGCATGTTTTTTTTTCGAACTGACTACGCCAGAGGTACTCAACCTTTTTTTTAAACGGGCCACAAACACGTTTCTCTCGTGGTGTCGCGCGCCGGAAATTACAAATATTTAGGTATTAAATAAAAAAAAAACGTCATTTCATATTATCAACGTATTAATGTAGTAAAAAATGGTTGTCCAATAAACCAAGCTTTGTATAAACCTTATGTCATAAGGAATGCATTGCGGTCGGGATATCTGGGATCTATTTAATTTACTCAGCATGCTCATAGTTTTTCTGATGGGTACGAAATTTTAAATAATTGAAAATCAAGTATCATCCGGTGTGCCAACTACAAAGACTCGGCAGGCCGCAGTATAGCTAGACTATACTATTAGACCCCGAGGGACGTTCACAGCTTCACCGTACTACAAGAACGAATTCATTGGCACCAATAATAATTTTGTTAGTTCTGAAGTTTCCGTATTTCATTTTTTATTTTCATCATCATCTTCTTACCCTTATCCCCATGCTGGGGATCGAACCTGCCGGCAACAAATTGATATTCCATCGGGCAAACCGCTAGACAACCACGACTGTACTGAAACTGAGTTTATATATTTATAGGTGGGTTGCATTGTATGATTTCTGGTAGAATTACTGATATGTTTTTAATGGTGGTAGAGCCACGCTGAAACTATTACTGGTATCAGCATGAATGGGTCGGCTGGCCCGGGGTAGTACCACCCTCTCATACAAAACCGACGTGAAGTAACAGTGCTTGCATTGTTGCGTTTCGTTTGGTCAGTGAGTGCTACTAACTTTCATTAGTACCCAAATTCCGAAACAATTCGTTGGTATATGCTGGGGTTCGAACCTGCCGGCATCAAATTGATATTCCATCGGGCAAACCGTCAGACAACCACGACTATACTGAAGCTGAGTTTATATATTTATAGATGGGTTGTATTGTATGATCTCTGGTAGAATTACTGATATGTCTATTACCTATGAATTCTGAATTTACATATTCTAGCAAAGTTGGCTGAGAATAAACTTCTTTTTTATTATTCTCTTATTGTTCATTAAAAAAAATTATATTTATTGTCCTCAATAAGTTGCGGAACAGCTTCTCTATACTTTCGGTACAAACACATAAAGAGGGCAAATCTCTCTTTTCACTTAATTTGTTAAAAAAAGGGTAGCGTAAAGAAACATGATAGAAGTGAAACCTTTGTACGACAGGTAAACATTTTAAATGAAAAATACAACAAAAAGCCAACGTGACGCGGTGTTCCCAGGAGGTCACCCATCCAAGTACTGACCGCGCCAGACTTTGCTTAACTTTGGTTGATATCCGGTGTTTTCAACACTCTACCCGACACAGTGTTCATCCCCACCACAAAAATGTTACCGATAAGAATTTCAAAGCCCTCCCATAAGAAGTATTACTCCAAAAAAATAATTCAAATAAAACACAAGCATGTTTTTTTTTCGAACTGACTACGCCAGAGGTAGTCAACCTTTTTTTTAAACGGGCCACAAACACGTTTCTCTCATGGTGTCGCGCACCGGAAACTACAAATATTTAGGTATTAAATAGAAAACATAATTTAAAATTAACAACGTATTAACGTAGTGAAAAATGGTTGTCCAATAAATGAAGCTTGGTATAACATAACGTTGCGGTTGGGTTATCTAGGATCTATTTAATGTACTCAGCGTGCTCATAGTTTTTCCAATGGGTACGAAATTTTAAATAATTGAAAATCAAGTATAATCCGGTGTGTCAACTACAAAGACTTGGCGGACCGCAATTTCAGTATAGCTGGACTACACTATTAGACCTGAGGGGCTTTCACAGCTTCACCGTACTACGAGAACGAATTCATTGGCGTCAATAATAATTCTGTTAGTTCTGAAGTTTGAGATCTGTATTTCATTATCATCATCATCATCATCATCTTCTTACCCTTATCCCACCTAAGTAGGTTCGGCACAACATGATTTCCTTTTCCACTCTCGCCTATCAGATATCATCTCAGTATACCTTACCAGCACCTGACAATACCAGTGACCTTTTACACACATATCATTTTCACACAATCCATCCATACATTTTTCGGTCTTCCTCTACTCTTATATCCATCGACCATCATACTCAAAGTTTTTCTAGTTACATGGTCTTCATCTCTCGTCATGACATACCCATATCATGCTAACCTATATTATCTGTATTACATTATATATTTTTAAAACATTACGTTTATGTTGATAAATGAATGTAATGAAACCAATTTTGAAGCAAAGGAAATTCTTTATTGAACTCATCATCATGGACAGCTCTTGTCGACCCACTGCAGGGTATAAGCCTCCTCCCTTTTACGCCATTCCTCTCTATTCTGTGCCATTCTTGTCCAGGTTTTTCCCTCAAGATGTATGATGTCGTCGACCCATCTTGCCATTGGTCTTCCCACACTTCGCCTGCCCTATTTCTCTATTAAACCGGAACAGATTTAGAGAAACGTAAGCATGGGGGAGGGGGGAATAAAAGCATTGCTTACTTTTGCTGACCAGGGGGAGGGGGCGGTCAGAGATTATAAAAATTCTGCCTACGTAATACTTGAACGACCCCTTATATAGTTTTAGTACTTTATAAGATTTAAGGTTGGATCAGTATTTGACGTGATGTTAAATAACAATATGGTTCAAGATGATAAACACGCTAAATGTAGGATTGGCTTTCAAGTTAAGCTGCCGGTAGACTCCTATAGGTGTTTGGATTTACAACTTAAGGAGGTGGTAACTACCTAAAAGACCTAAGGAAAGCCTTAATATAGCATGGTTTCATCACCATGTTGTTATTCATCGAAAGCTCCGATTCACTCGCAAGGGTTTAAACCTATGTCGATCAACACGGTGTCCGAACACGCTTTTTTTTCTCGAACTGACTTCGCTGTTGGCTTACCAAGGCCTTAACAGCTTAACCGGTCTACATATCCGAATACGCTATAAACTGAGTCATCATTACTACAATAATATATTGATTAATACAATAATGTATTTTCTTTCAATAAATAAATCACTACTTAAACACTTAACTTCAATGATATTATAAATAAAAATCTGTAGATAACGACCTACATGATATTTTGACAAAACAAATGGCACGATAACGCACACATACGTAAAGTAATATTGTAACGCCACACTGTCTTAGATAAAACGTCGAAGTAAGATGGCGTATTCTCAATATCGGTGGTGAAAAAGAAATAGTTATATGTTGCTTAGCTACAAGCGGATTGACGGAACAGCCGTCAAAAGTACGCTAGCTAGCCAAGTTTTAAGAAGCCGCTGTCGAATCAACAGTCGTATCAACAGCTATATAATATCATTGTTTAAATTATTTAGAACATACTCGTATGGACGATCCTCATCGATCTTTCGGCCGTTCTGAATATGACTGTAAGTGTACGTCCAGAGTGGACGCTATAATCAAGCGTTTAGAGGGGCGTCGCGTGAACGACGCTATCGCGACACTCAGGACTTTTTTTTTCTTTTTCGAACTGACTACGCTATTGACCAAGCAAGGTCTTAACAGCTTCACCGGATTACGCCACTCAGGATACTCACGTATTAATGCATATGTTTGAAACGAACGCCGGACGCGACGCCACGCTCGACGCTCGATTATAGCGTCTACTCTGGACGTACACTAAGTTCGGTCTTACGCGTAATATCGTTAAGAGTTTAATACAGAGCAATGTTAAATTATTATAGGCATCTGAAATTGTCGTTTATTTATCCTTAAGTTGTCTCGATGTATTACGTAATTAATTATACCTCAATCTGTGTTCCGAGCAACTATATTCAGAGCGGTCGAATTGTTTGGTATCGACTGTACTTATTATACCATTTTTTTAAAATGACATAGCGGGCAAAGGAACACGTGGGTCACCTGATGTTAAGTGATCACCACCGTCTATAGACACTAACAATACTAGGGGAGTCGAAAGTGCGTTGCCAGCCTGTGTTTTTTTCTGGGAAGGAGAGGGAAGGGGAAGGGAGGTGGTCCTCCGGCGCTCTCACTGACCGAACGAAAAGCAACAATGTAAGCACTGTTGCTTCAAGTCGGTTTTCTATGAGAGGGTGGACGAGCCGACCCATTCATGCTAAAACCAGTAAAGCTTCAGTGTGGCTCTACCAAATTTATCTTTTTTTTATAGCTAAAAAAAATTACCCTTCTGTACCTGATGTGTTAAACAAATACGAAACTTTACAAAGATAATAAAAAGAATACTAATAATGGAAGTAACTTAATACTACCCGTGATAATGCAATATCGTATCGAACATTATAAACTATTGTTTCAAAGATCGAAGATAATGGAAAACGTGAAACGAGCAAGTTTAATACGTCGATCGTATAAACTAATTTACACGAACCGTAACACCGCTGAATCGAGCTACAAAGTTCCAAGGTGGTGGTGGAACTTCCCTTATCGCAATCTCGTCATCGTTTTAGTTTCAAAACGCAATTAAAAAACTATACATGAACATGGCAAGAGTCGCATGACACTTTGTAAATTAATATCTAACTTTCCTCTTTCGTTAAATATTAATAGTAATTTCGTAAATAATGTATTGTATATAGGCCATACTGAGTTATATATTATAGTACAAAAGAAATTAATAGTTTATTGTTGAAACAACCATAAAATTAAGTCAAATTTAAAAAAGACAAATTAGGCAAAAAAAAGATACATGAATAAATATGAGCAAACTCATTCAGCAAATGGGCAAACCTATTCAGCAAATGGGCAAACCCATTAAGCTAATGGGCAAACCCATTCAGCAATTAATATAGCATGCATATACCTATATTAATTAGAAATTGTAGTGTAAGCAGTAGATCTTGTCTGAAAATCAGCGCTGCAACGCCTAGCACTTCCAGTCTTATATTCAAACAACAACTATTTTGAATCCATATAACACTTATCTCACTTGAAATATATTTGTATATACTTATAAATTTATTTGGATAACGTTTTAAAATATTCAACGAACTCACAGCTATTATTAATTGCAATTGATATTATAAATTAGCGTTCTGTTATACCCCCTTACTATTTACCACTTTCCTTACCACTTCACTATTCCAACCCTGTCAGCATTTTCTGCTGTTTGCCGCACTGACACACCCATCCCTTACAGTCAGTCCGGTGATATTATAAATTAGCGTTCGCTCTCGGCTTCCAATGCGTTAAAGTAGATTTAATCTATCTTTCGGGAATAGTAGCTTTCTCTGCATGACAGGTGATCTATATCTGTACTCTTAACATGTATGAAAATTTCATGATGACCAGTTGATTAGGCGTGAAAGCGTAACAAACAAACAAACTTACATTCACATTTGTAATATTAATTAGGATACGATATTCATATAAAAACATTTTTTTAAGAAATGTGTAATATAATTGAAACACATTATTCTTAACTTAAAGTTTTAATGTCAAGAATGACATACAATACAATACACATATACAATACACAAATACAATACAAATAACAATTATGGCCGTGGTATTATTTAATAGCTAGTAATAAATAATTTTGGTGGAACCTTGATGACTATTCTACGGAACCCCTTTTTGGGAATCCCTGTGTTAGAGAACGATTTTATATACGCTACCTATACTATATTATTATCCTTTATAGCATGTCTAAACTACATAACGATAGGTAGATAACTTGACACTATCCATTACTCGTATGCAGTTCGAGCAAACCATATATCAGCGACCTTATAATTGATTTTATCGAACTATGATTAGGGTTGTCGATTGCCATTCAAGTTCTTATATGAAATAATATAAAAAAGTGAGGGTGTGCTTATTACCACACGATAGTAGTGAAAACGTATAAATTTTCACACATATTCACATTAAAATTCAGATTTATCAATATCCAGTGTAAAAAAATAGTAATATTAAAATATATACAAAACATTCCTAATATTATTTTATTATGGGACGATACACTCTTTGTGAGATGTAAACGAACTTGATGACGAGTAGACCCGATCGAATCCGAAACAATATCACAGAGCCCAGTGTGACAGTTCTCTTTTTTACAGGCTTTATATTATTTCATTGTACAATACATCGAAAGAAGTTTCGATTTCAAAAAATGGTCGGTAGGTACGTTTCTATCGATGATTCCTAACACTACTTTTTTAATATATTAAAGTATACTTTTTAGTGTATTTGTATAAAAAATATTTAAATTTATGTATTACAATTATTTAAAACGCAAACATGCTCGTATTATAGTGTTTTCTTTGGAATTTTTTACCTCACTGCGCAAAAGAAGGGTTATATATTTTAACTTTACGTAGTATGTATTTATTTATTTATTTGAGACGGTCTATACTACAGACTATAAACATTTTAAGATATGAGCTGTTGATAAATTCATCTTAACTATGAGAGTAACGTACAGTCCTTGCCAAACTTTTTGGCCATTTGGTTGTTTGGCCAAACTTTGAGACAACTTAAGGATGGTTAAATGGCAATTGTAGATTCCTAATATTTTTTTATTTTATAGGCAGCAAAAGAACAGGTAGGTCACCTTATGTCAAGTGATCACCACCGTCCATAGACATTTGCAACACCATGGGAGTCGTAAGTGCGTTGCCAAGTAGGGGAGGAGAGAGAGGGAGGGGGGGATTAGGGGAGGTGGACTTCCGGCGCTTTCGCTAACCGAACGAAACGCAACAATGCAAGCACTGTTACTTCTCGTCGGTGTTCTGTGAGAGGATGGTACTGCCCAGGACGAGCCGACCCATTTCATACTGAAACCAGTAATAGCTTCAGCGTGGCTCTACCACCACTGAAGTGGTAAACTCTACTATATTACGTGCAAGTCCGAACTCACGGCTAGATTCAGAGAGTCGAAAAAGACTGACGACCCTGTAACGTATGTAGTAATTAGGAATTTTGAACATAAATAGAGACTTTCCAGTTGAGAATTTTATACTTCTTTATTAACACTTTCGTTTATGAGTATTGACCTATTTCTTTTATTAATAAAAACGGTGGTGGATGCTATGAATTAAAAGGAAACGTGGGTGCATGGTTTTTATTACATACTAACGTATTACTGTTTTATTCCTGGATAATGAAACTAAAGTAAATATTTTTATACCATTCTATCTATGTTTTGATATTCTCTATACATTAGATTTTATAAAATTATACTTCTTTATTAACACTACTTGTCTTGTATTTCAATTATGAGTATTGACCTATTTCTTTTATTAATAAAAACGGTGGTGGATGCTATGAATTAAAAGGAAACGTGGGTGCATGGTTTTTATTACATACTAACGTATTACTGTTTTATTCCTGGATAATGAAACTAAAGTAAATATTTTTATACCATTCTATCTATGTTTTGATATTCTCTATAAATTAGATTTTATAAAATCTGGGAGCCTTCTAAAAGTACTAAAATAATCAAATTAGATCTCTATTTGCAGATATTCAGCAGACAAATTAGATGAATATTATATATAAAAGATAGATATAGACATAGTCAAATTCCTTTTTATATTAATTTTTAACATAGGACGAATATCAATTAAATTTTGGGTGGAGGAAATACTGGAATGCGAAATTATGATTTCCTCTATTTTACGTAGGTAAAAGCAGCCCGAACTGTTGTTGTCTCTGTTTGATACTACAGGCAGAGTGTGACAGCAAGAGTACTGTCTTAATCTATTCTTCAAATATAATACAGATCGCGTTTTAATTTGTTTCTGTAGTCCGGTGAAGCTGTGAAGTCCTTACAAGTTAATAGCGTAGACAGTGCGAAGAGAAAATGTTTTTCAAATAAACTCTCATGAGTGTGATATATTTGTATTTTGTGTTCTTATCTCTATGTTTATATGCATGTATCGATACCATTTTGTCCTCGACTCGTTGTTTATTACATCCCTAATTATAATGGGGAAGTCATGCAATGGCGTGCGGAAATGGTCGATCTAATATCTGGCCTAACTAATCTACATATTAAAACTTACACCATTCGGTGTTTTAATAGAAGTCCCGGCACTGTTAACGTTAAATAATCACTTATACAAATCTAAATACAGGATGTTATTACAAAAAAAGTTAAATACGTATTGAATACTTGCTTTAAAAAAGTTTGGATACTTACGTATTAAATGCACTGCGCTCGCTAAACGTTCGACATATTGCTCTTCTACCTTTGTTTCGTCAGGTTAGGTTAGACTTGCGACAGGTCATGGGTGTTTCGGCGACTATTTATGCCGAATCGCCAGGCGCGAACCGACGACTGTCACCATTGTGACTTATGTGACACTGATACAGCTATGCAATCCCTACAGAAATGTCCTGCTTGGCAAGACCAACGTGCAGAGCAGTGATTCATGAGGAAGGTTTTAGAATAATTTGTCAACATTTTTTTTTATAGTCAGGGCGGGACAGCTTCTGCCGGGCCCTCTAGTTATATATAAAAGTGTGACGTGATTAATCGACCAATTTTGTTTATTTTACGGGTCACCTGCATGGTTTTAGTTATAGCTGTACCTAGTAGGTGGCACTGCTGTTGAGACCTAGCTGTTTTTCAATATTAATGTTTTTTTTTTTTAAATAAAGCCTTGAAACTCGAACGTAAATAAACGTATAATCCCAAATTTTCAGCCTTCCAATGATTTCCTGAGACTTTCATTTTTTTATATTCCCATCATTTATGTAAATGCCATCTCCAGAAAATGTGAACCGTCACAATTATTGGCATTGTAGGCATCTGTTGTAAATCTACGATATATTCTATTATAATTTATATTTCCACCGTGCCTTTTCTCTCCTTTGTCTGTAAATATACCATTTCTAAATATAGCCTGAATAAATAAGTCTAAGTTAAACTCGTCCAGACATCATAATATTCACTTATGTAACAGCCAAGGTGACTTTTCCCCTAAACATCGCACTTTTGATAGCACCTGACTAAACACTTATTTGTTATAGCCGAACGGCACGCGAATTTGTTTCCAACAGGTACAATATTGGCATAAATATTTGAACATAATTCTTTGTTTCTACACTGCTTACATACGAACCCTGTATAATTAAGTATTGAATTTATAAGTAGCATGCATTGATATACAAAAACTCAAGATGTACACATAACGCGTCACAGCAGGCACAAAAAAATAAGTGCATAATTTTGGATTATGCACTCATTTCAAATAGTCTCACGTCGCTCGCGTCCTTGTAAAAACAACTTTAAATAATTCTGTTTTTTTTATGTCATAGGAGGCAAACGAGCAGGTACTTGATGTCAAGTGATCACTACCGTCCATAGACACTTGCAACACCAGGGGAGTCGAAAGTGCGTTGCCACCCATGTTTTTTTCTGGGAAGGAGAAGGAAGGGAGGGGAGATGGTCCTCCGGCGCTCTCACTGACCGAACGACACGGAACAATGCAAGCACTGTTACTTCACGTCGGTTTTCTTTGAGAGGGTGGTACTACCCCGGGCGAGCCTACCCATTCATGCTGAAACCAGTATTACTCAGCATGGCTCTACCGCCTACAATGCAATACAATAAAATGCAAAATCATAAGTTTATCGCATAAGTATAATCACGTATACTGAGAAGTTTTTGCGGGACGATTTTGATCGCTACTTTTATTCGAGATATGTGTGCCTTTAGTTTTTACATGTCAATGGTAGCATGATTGGAAGTCGAGGTGGTCTACTGGTTTGACCTTTGGAATATCATTTGGATGTACGCAGGCTCGAACCCCGGCATGTACTAACGAATTTGTTGGAATTCGCATTCACCTACTAATTTAAATTGGTAACACTATCAGCTGACGGTGAAGGATAACATTGTGAGGAAATTTGAACCTTAGAACCTTCTTGTAGTACTTATAGGTGGGAAAACAGAACTGTGGATTTCTCAGAGCTTAAAATCGCCAATACGTTGTGGGCTGAATAGCCAATATGCGAATACGGATAACCGCAGCGTGGCTCAAATGGCGAGAATTGACGGGTGTTACATGCGATAGAAGAATGCCTGTTAAACTCAAAGGTCTTGTCTACAAGTCCATTATAAGATCAGTTCTTATGTATGGCAGTGAAACATGGGTTGCAAATAAAAACAACATCCATACTATTCAAGTTGCCGAAATTAAGATGTTACGGTGGATGTGTGGCATAACGCGGCTCGATAAAATCCGCAACGAATACGTGCGAGGTAGCCTAGGAGTGCGCGACATTGCCGATAAGATTAAGGAAAATAGGCTGCAATGGTATGGTCACGTGAAAAGAAAGCCACCAGACTACGTAGGGAATTTAATACTCCAACTATCCGTTCCTGGTCCAAGACCCAGAGGCCAAAACAAATTGGTAGGGTGTCAGGAAGTCAGGAAGTGAGAGAGTTGTGGGCTGGCGTGGTAATTACGCCTATTCCTTCCTTCGGGAGGAGGCCTATGGCCCTGAAGTGTTTTGTAATATTGGTGGTATTTTACGTAATATAGTTTGGTTGTAGTGTAGAAGTGAAGAAAGAGTTTGGAAAATAATACCACGGAACATGGATTCTGACATGCCACAAAAACTCCCTGGAAAGTTCTAACAAGACTGCCACCATCTTGTTAACTCACTGAAATGATTCCCTACTCGATAATGGCAGTAATAATCAACTAGAAAATTGGTTGCCAAAAATAAAATAAATAAATAAATGGAAGCCTTCTTGACCTTACAGTAATATAGAATGAAACCAATGAGAAACAAGTAATAATGCTAAACAAAAAATATGGAAATGTCACTGTCATATTATTAATTTGTCATACTTGTTTTATTCGCATAAATAATACCCAAGTTTTTCGTAAGTCGTTGAATTTGATGATTTGCACTTAGCTAGTAGATGCTAAGTGGTTGCTATGCTTGCGACTATAAATTTAAATTGTGAATTTAAGGTAGAGATAACTCTGAGTGCACTCTATATATTTCGTCCTAAGACTCAGGAATTCAGTATCTTAACTCTGCCCATACATTGTCAATAATTCAATGTATGACCGCAAATCTTAGAAAAGCTAGATTTAGTAAAAGACCGATGTGATTTTCATGCCAGAAACAACTATCAATTGGACATTTATACAGGTTTAAAAAGACCAGTGACAGTTTTCTATGGAACTGTGTTAGATTTTGCAAGAATGCCTCAAGGCATATTGACGATCTGCCGCGCCGGCTATTATGTTCAAGCACTGTGTCAAGCATTTTCTAATGTTAAAAGGCTATTATAGGTTTTTTTTTTTCGAACTGACTACGCTATTAACCCGACAGAGACTTTACAGCTTCACCGGCTATTATAGGGTGGATCAATATATGAATTATAGTGATGTCTGCAAACATCCCTCTCTGTGCATCTGAGAAAAACAAATGAAGATGGTATGTTATGAAAAATGTACGATAAAATGATAAACCAGATCGAGTTCCTTACCGGTTCTTCTCAATGACTGGGTTTTCCGAATCAAATCCAAATACACACCTACCTTAAGTTTAACGCGTAACGCTAGTTTTTCCCTACCGTGCCATAAGAAGTCTGTCTCACTACAAAATGTAAGTGGGAAAATATGTTGCTATCTAAAAACTGTCTTGAAACATACTTTACAACCCGTTACAGTTAACACGAAGCTAATGAATTTTCCCAATACTTATTAAGATTTAAACGCGACTACTAGCACATAATAAGGGAACCGACCTAGCTATTAGTAATCATCGCTTTCGTAAACAAATTAATTTTATTGTAATAGACGTCGTTCTAGATTTATATTCCAAGCAACACCGAATAAATAACCACTGTAGCGATGTATAAAAATGGTGTCCGCGTAAAGGGAACATACAAACTTAATGCAATATGTAGATGTATAAGTTTGACACACATATTAAACGATGCATCTTCATATGTTTAAAGCATATATAATTAAGTTGATGAATATGTATTAGATATGGCGCGTTAGTATTTAATTTATATAAAGGGGAACATCCGTATTTGGCCCTTTTGTATGTATTAAAAAATGTACTTCACCTAATAGCATTTTGGGCAGGCATATTTATAATATTTGTATTTTTTTCGATTTTTTTTCGATTTTTTTTCGATGTTTACTTTTTGTTGTTGTTAGCTGTTTACATGTTATAAGTTCTGTTATATTTATTATTAATACGCCGACTACACGTCCGTACATTACTTAGGGTCTCCATTGAAAATCAGCGCTGCAGTACCACCCAGTTGTGCTGCAGCACTTTGCTGAATGGAGGTGCCTTTGTTGGATATTCTAATAAGCTATGTATATGTTCATCTTGTTGTTTTGATGTTATCCAGCAATAAAGGCATTTTCTTTCTTCTTTCTAATTGATAAAGTTAAAGATTTGCATCACAGTTTTCTATATCCGGAACAGACCAGAGAGGAATACGTCTTGTAGCGTGTCTTGATATATTTTATGATTTGAATGCTTTATATTATTATATTTTTTTATATATTATTATTTATTTAAGCTGTATGTTTAAATAAAACATGTTAATCGATATTAATAAAACTGGATTTATGGCCTTTAATTATTTTTACTATTATATAGACTATACGTCTTGAATTTGTCGTTAAAAACACCTCGGCAGCGGCTCAAGTCTAGGTCGCGCGATACAGTGACACAAATCTTACATCACTGCGACAACATTACACATGTCACCTTCTCACACGTGCACGCATACACGCTTACACATGAAAGTGGAAGGGTTTTATTTTTTCCCTTATCATACTGAAATAGTTTAGAATATTATCTGGTACGAAATATATATAAGAGTTGTTGAGGTATGTATGCTTGGTACACATATATGTTTCAACAACTCATATATGTATGAATAGTTAGCTTAGCTTAGATACGTCGCGAATTGCATGTATCAGGCAACAGCCCAAGCCGAGGTGTGCCGTGCACCCTTGAGCTAGTTGTCCAAAAAAACCGACTGAGTGCCTTAAGCGCTCGCTATAGTAGTCCGGTGAAGCTGTTAAGACCTTGCTAGGTCAATAGCGTAGTCAGTCAGAAGGAAAAAAAATGTTTTTTTTTTTAATTAAAAGAAAAATTCAATATTTGTTTTTAACACAAAAGTGGACTTAACAATTTTAATGCAATTCTATTTGGGGATGTACAACATTTAATTGTAATAAAAAATATAATTTAAAAACAAATAAATATCCGCATTGATTACGCAATAAACGTGCGAGAAGATGCAGTCATAGCCGTTTATGCATATAATGGTCTACTGATTTTTGTGGTGGGCTTCTACTTTGTGCAGACAATTCGGTCGTGAAGATCAAAGGCCATTGCCGACGCAGCAATTGTACGACAACTTTGTTGCGCATCGGCCGCCCTTTCACTTTCAAAGAGTGTACCCGTACTGTAGCTAGGGTTGCCTCCCATACTTTACATAAAACGAGCGGTCCCTGCGGACGTTGTCCTGCTTTGAAAATTTAAAAAAATCCTAAAAGCCAACCGCAGCGCCACCTATCGGTCCAATTGAATCCGGGTCGAATCTAAACCTTTC
Source organism: Antheraea pernyi (assembly GCA_015888305.1). Lineage (NCBI taxonomy): Eukaryota > Metazoa > Arthropoda > Insecta > Lepidoptera > Saturniidae > Antheraea > Antheraea pernyi. The sequence goes on from MU159177.1 coordinate 243,109, forward strand.
TCGGATCCACTGGAACACGCTCACAAAATTTCATCAAAATCGGTCCAGCCGTTTAGGAGGAGTCCAGTAACATACACCCGTACAGAAGAAATTTATATATAAAGATATGTTATTTAGGGAAAATATAGTTTATATATATATAATTCTTATGAATTATATATGTGATTAACTCCTCTTAAATGTACAGATTTCGATGACATTTTTTTGTATGGGTTCAGATAGATTTAGAAATGGTTTAGATTCACATTTGAACCATGTAGGCGGTACTGCGGTTGTTTTTTAGGATAACGTCCGCCGCACTGTGTCCGCTAGTAGTCTATATTTTATAGCAGTGTCCCGTCCTGGATTCGCGTGGCGACTATGTACTAATATGGGGCATAATAGGCCTAAATGATTTAGATCTTTGAGCTTTGATAAATCTCCTCACGATTTTATTACAATACATTGAATTTTCTTTACTTTTTATAAACACAATATACATGTATTATACGTATAAAATATCTGTAAGATATTCCCTAAACGATATTGAAAACCGTATAAAAATCTATTACATAGTTTACAAGAAGTAAGGGAACGAATGGACAAACGCAACAAGGTATTTTTTTTTTTGTAATATAGATAATAATTTTAAAAGTATAATTTAATAATAAAAAAATATTTATAAGGTTTTACGATGACAACGGGTTTTTAATATCTTATATATAAAATTCTCGTGTCACAATGTTAGTTACCATACTCCTCTGAAACGGTTTGCATATTCCGTAGGTATGAGAATCGGCTACTATCTATTTTCATACCCCTAAGCAATAAGGGTTGTCCACCCATAACTTCTTCTTCTTACCCTTATCCCACATAAGTAGGGTCGGTACAACATGTTTCTCATGTTGTGGTATATGATTTGGCTTAATTTTTACGATCGGCCGCCTGCCTGACATCAACCCTCCTTGGGATTATTTTGTTGTACCACTGTATGTATGATTACGAATAGTTACGAAGTCTGATGGGCTCTTTTAACCTTAAAATTTTTCGTTCCGGTTAAAAACGAAGTTCTTCCAGATTATGGTTTGCATGCTATATTGCCATTTTTTTTTCAGGATTCGTGGTTTCAGATTCTTCAGGGTAATAATATAATATTAGATATAATAAACCATTATAAAAACACAAAATATGAAAACTATAATAGAAAAATAGATGCAAAAAAAACCCATAACATTTATTTTTATATTTTTAACAAAAAAAATTAAATTTTATTTTGTTATAATGAGGCATTAAAAAATACATACAACCCTAAATTTTCACCCTTCTAACACCAACCCCTATTTTTTAATAGTAATTGTAGTGATTAATAATTTTTCATCCCACTCGATAACTGATCAATTATTTTGAAAATTATTTCACTGTTAGAAAGGTATATTAGATTACGTTTTATTTAGGTAAATATATATTATATAGTAAATGGGGCGTGGAGGTGAGGCTCTTTTGGAGCAACCCAGTGGATATCGGGAAGACATTTCTTGCCAATATATATATAGTATAGTTTCGAGTCACAATTGGACCCGATAAGCTACGCTACAATCGGGTTTTAAGTTTTTTTAAGATTTTTAGCGTTTGGAAATAAAATTGGAACCGGTAATAACCTATTTGGTGCAGACGAAGTTGCACGGGTCAGCTAGTTAATTATATATGTTTCATTTATGACAAATAAAAATATAACGAAAATATACACTCACTCTCTTATTTATTCCCAGTCCTATTAAAACACTTTATTTTGACACAGTGTGCTTATTTTCTTACATTTAATATATGCTTTTATAAAAGGGTGCAACCCTAACAGTACTACGCGTTAAGAAGGCCGATTCATTAACACATCTATCTACTCAAGGCGAAATTACAGTATGCACGTTTTTATTTTTTTAATTGAAAGTTTTTAAAGTAAAATGTAAAATCAATTTATAATAACTAGATTAATTAATTGTAAAACAGTATAAAAGAATAATTACAATTACGTTCATAATTTCATAATATTTCTACATAAATTGGCCTCCATAATTTTACAATGTAATATATTGTAGATGAGTATACATTTATATATTTCCAACTACCTGCTCGCCCCTGGTTCGCACGGGTATAATAACGAAGAAATTGACACCAAATCTTCCGTTAAAAGTAGGCGTCCATATTTTCGCATCGTAAGTATCGGACTCATCGCATCATACTGATTATTTTTTACAATGCGTCCACAGTATCAGTACCGATCAGATTTACCGACGCAACTACCAGTTATCTGATTGCCGAGGCCACTTTCATTCGGATTTTCGTAATGAGAGATAGCGTAGTGTTCGTTGGAACGTGCAAGATAATTGCAGAAAACGAAGAAGAAGAAGAGTTGTTGTATTTGCAACACCAGGGGAGTCGCAAGTGCGTTACCAGCCTGTGTATGGACGCGAGGAAGGGAAGGGGGAAGGAGAGGAGAGGTGGGCCTCCGGCGTTGAACGAAACCCAACAACGTCGGTTTTCTGTAAGAGGGTGGTACTACCCCGCACGAGCCGGCCCATTCATGCTGAAACCAGTAATAACTTCAGCGTGGCTCTACCACCTAGACCTACCTATCTTAGAATAAAATCAAAATGTACTTAAAAATATTGATAATTAGATATATAAGAATTTCGTAAAAATCCGTCGAAAACATTTTATGTTAAATACGGTGCAAACGTACAAAGAAATTAGTATATTATTACAGCTCTAATTAACGCGTATGAAATCACGGGTTTGTTGTTAAAGTTAATATAAAGTTGTACGCACTGTAAGGTCGTGTTCTGTGTTCCCACAGTGCGTGATTTGATAACACGGACGCACCTTTCAATCGTTCGCGTCTATCTGAGTACGTGTTTGAATGTATTGTTTGATCAGACCCTTTAAGCATTATAAGAATAATCTATCTATTGCTATATCTATTGCTATTACAAATGTTATTTACATTTCGATTGGTCAAAGTTTTAGACACAGAAGTAACGTACGGTGTGCATTTCACTTTAGTAATTTTACACCTAACGAAGCGAGCATTTAACAGAGGGTTGAAATCACTTTCTTCCGTTTTCCTAAGAAGGATCGGCAATACATGTTCCACTTCCTGTGTCGTCTGTCAGTATTTTCGGTATTTATACCTTTTATGTACATATTATTCTTCCGACAACCCGCACTATACCTTCGATCTTTCTCTACTCCTACATCCATACATAAGGCTTAAAAACATGTACTAATTAGAATTGATAGTTATAATGCATACTGGCGGGCCCGGCGGACATTTTTCCGCCCTGATAATAAAAAAAAACGTGACAAATTATATACATAAACCTTCCCCATGAATCACTTTATCTACCGGGGAAAACCACATTAAAATCCGTTCAGTAGTTTTTGAGTTTACCGCGAACAGACAGACAGACGTGGCAGTTAACATTACTGTAAATAATGTTCACATTGATTTAGAGCATCAAAATAAATTATTATTATATCGCAAATAACATAGTTATGAAACGGTCCGCATTACTATGGTATCGCTGATGTTGTAGCCAAGTTTTCACCGCAGTCGTTCGTTTTGCTACGAACGGTAAGAACACACCGTGGGTACATCACTTAATACAGATTCTAATAATACATATGCATATAGCGGAAGTTATGTCACGCTCTTTTAATTTATGTTTTCTAGTTTATACTGACATTATAATACGTAAGTAACCCCAAAGTATCATTTATCGTGTTATAGTTTCATATACACGGAAATAAATAAATTGACACATAACCTCAAACTTATGTAGGAATGTTAGGAGAAACGGAACGGAAAGTGTTAGTGATGAATGAATGAATGATGTACGAATGAGCGAATGAGAGGCGTTTACGATGGATAATGTACTCTGTGGTTACGATATACGACGAAAGATGATTAGTTATTTTAAAATTAAGGATTTATTTGCAGATATAAATTAAACGTTAAAATACTTAAAGGTTTCATTAGATTGCACAATTTTATAAAAAATATTAATAATTTAGGTTCAATTTATATCAGAGATATAAGGCATAATAAGAGTCATTATCAATTTCGAAGTAAGAATGTATTTTAAACCTGATTAATAATTTACTTTAATAACTAATGTAAGATATGTTACGGTTTTTATTTAATAACACTAACAGTAACATTATAATTTAAATTGTTAGTTATTCTACAGATTGTTTTCACATATTAACAAAATATCACAAATCTGTGATTATATATGATCGAAACAAAAAATATTCTCTTTATGCTATGAACTATTTATTTCTGTTTTCCATTTTATTATGTTTGCATGTAATTTTACATTATTCACATTTTATATTTTTGTTTATTACGAACCGAAAACCTCATGACCCGTTGTCAAGAGATTCTAACCCTATTCCTCTTTTTGTCATAATTATACATTGATGATTTCATGGAAATGTGAAAATGAACAGCATAATATTATTCAGTCCCTTTAAGTTTACGTTACTACCTTCATCTTTTGTGTTTTCCGCTTATCGAAATAACGCATACACTGCTTAATGCCGTCTCTGGTAAACCATTTTACGTATTTTTCCATTCCCGATCGAATTATACGAAATCGAATAACATATAGTTATCGGGTTCGCGAGGAATCGGTAATCGGCGATCGGTATACTCGTATCTTTTTATTCCCGCTCGAATTATCCGGAATCGTATAACAGATAGTTATCAGGTTCGCGAGAAATCGGTCATCGGCGATCGGTTTACTAGACAGTGGGCACGCGTAAGCGAGAGACGGCTAGTTTTGCAAGTTTTTACATCGCAGCCCGTTCGGAGAAATGAAAGCCGTCGCGCCTCAGGCCCGTCGCGTCGCTTCCAACCTTCGCGCTTCCGCCCCACACGGAACTGACTATTTAACGATTCTCAGTTCAGATCTGTTTATAAACTGTCAAATACGTAACCGAATATTACTTGAAATGAATCTAGTAGGCCGTGAGAAAGTTCTTATCAAAATGTAACCGGTTTTGAAACATCCCTGTCATGAAACTTGATGTCTTTTGTCAATATTATCATAACACATATTCATAACGGCTGCACCTATTTGGCATATTTTTTTATTATGTTCAAAGCAAGATTTGTGTGAAATAAAATGTTTAAAAGTTAAATAAGACTCAAGGAAAAAAGTGAAATCAAAAATTAAACAATAAAAACTAATATTAAACCATTGTAGAGAAAAGAAAACAACAAACGTAGTCTCTAAGATTTGAAGAAACAATTACAGTAGTTTACTATCAATTAGCTCAATTTAATAGCTACTTCTATTTAGCTATACCTACTTACGTCCATTTATATGGTGACCGTAATTTTTTTTACGATATTTTTTATAAATTATAAATACACCAACATCAATTTATAACTTTCTTGTATAAGTAAAATGATCTAGGTTAGTCTGCCTTTGTGCGTACATAACCCAGAAACTACTGGATAGATTTCCAATTCTTAGGCATTTGATCCGTATTTAAAAAGAAAAAAAGCAGTTATCACAATACCTTCCTTTAGTACAAAGTTATTAAAGTTTTAAAAAACTATGATATTTATAAGCACTACGTAATCAGGGATGTGTGTTTTCTTGCCATGGAGAAGTGGGGAAAGCAGTATGGTGTTTTCTTCTGTACATATTATATACTGTTGAGATAATAAACGATGCAGACAAAGTCACGGGCGTCAACTAGTATATAATAAATTATGATTGTACCAAATAATACAATTATAATAACTATCGCTTATTATATCAATTGGTTTGTTATATCTCAAAGGGATTATAGACAGGTGTTTCCATAAAAGCTCCTAGGCTGCTTGAAATTTTCCGTTAATCGAGTTTACCGAGTTTGTCGCGAACAGACAGACACGGTGCAGTAATTTATTTTATAATATGTAGTGATGAGACAATTATATAATAATATTATTTATATTTTCGGTCATAACCACGTCTGATTTAAGTTATTTCGCAATGAAATGCAAAATGGTCATTCTCGAAAACACTTTTTTTTTTTCTTCTTTTTTTTTACTTTATTTTAACCAATCTTTTAGATTATTACTGCCATGGTCAAGTAGTTAATAGTATTACAAGTTCTTCTTCCATTCCATTTTTGGCAACCAGTCTTCTAGTAGACTATTACTGCCATTGTCAAGTGAGTATCGATATTACAAGTTTCTTGATAAAATTTCAATGAACTAACAAGATGGTGGTCATCTTGTTAGAACTTTCTATGGAGTTTTTGTGGCATCTCAGAATTCATGGTCCGTGGTATTATTTTCCATTCACTTCATTTATGCACAATAAACAAACTATTTTACATAAAACTCCACCGATTTTACACAATATAGAGTCCAGTAGCACAAGATTATGAATAAAATATAAAATCCACTATATAACAGACCAAGATCCCGCCAAAAACTCGAAAACACTTATTGGTGAGTTGCAACAACTGTATTTGAGAGCGATAATGAACACCCTAATTACATATTACGCAGAACTAAAGCGATAATAATGACTATCGGTTTCGAAATGATAAATTCAGATTATGTATCAGATAGAACTAAGCTTTACTGTATTGTTGTAGGGTTTTTTTTTAAATTTTAGTTAAACTACCACACTCAAGTTGAAATTCTATCGCGAACCAACCAGGGATATTATCCGGCAGCCAGTCCTCATTTCGGTTTAGCGTGTTTTTTATACTTTGTAGATAATTTGGCGTTTAACCACGATCTTGTCTGTTGTTAAATGGTCGATGTGGGCCAAGATGGTAAACACACTAAGCCTACATGGGTTGGCTCTTAAGTATAGCTTGAACACACCAACAGGTGCTTGGCGATCAATTTTCGACTTTCTTATATCATAGGAAGCAATCGAAAAGGTGGGTCACCTGATGATAAGTGATCACCACCGTGCGTAGACACTTGCAACACCAGAAGAATCGCAAGTGCGTTGCCAGCTTGTGTTTGGGAGAAGGAGGAATGGGGAAGTGGGGAGGGGAGTTGGGTATCCGGCGCTCTCACTGACCGAACGAAACGCAACAATGCGAGTACTGTTACTTCACGTCGGTTTTTTGTGAGAGCATTCATGCTGAAACCAGTAGTAGCTTCAGCGTGGCTCTACCACCTACATAACTTGGGGGTATTAGCTAGACAGACAGACTTAGAAAAAACCTTACCACCATGATAGCAACCATAGGGTCTCATCACGTTGTTTTCCTTCACCAGAAGCTCCGACTAAGTTGCAAGGATTTGAACTTACGTCCGGTATCCGAACACTCTATTCATGATAATATAAAATACTAGTCGATCCAGTGTATTATTTTCCAATGAAACAGCGATAAATACGTAACAGGGAATCGCTATCAGAACGAATGATGATGTTTCATGAAATATTGGCGAATTTTGAGGCTGAACACAAGAAAGCACCCAGGACTACTGTACTGATTTTGCACCATTTTTTTTCTCGAACTGATTACGCTATTGACCTACCAAGGTCTTAACAGCTTCACCGGACTACGATTTTGCACCATCTAAATCTTTTATCTTGGATGCTTAAGGGTCGCTTCATCGCCTGATGGAATTATTATGTAGAACAGTTGACAGTCTGGTGATGCGGTCACGAAGAGTAATACTTCAAGATGTATCAGAACAGAAGAGTGAGACAGTTGCAGATGTTGTGACGAAGGTTATAAGATGTCTGAAAATTTCAGACTTCACAACCACATAAACACAAAATAACGTAATACAATTAACTGTTGTAACATATAATTACACGCGAAGGTGATTACGTATGAAGTAATTATGGAAAAAAAATCTAGATTGAAATTGTGTTCCATTTGATAAATACCTAATTATAATGTATGACCGAATGTTTTGACACGATTGTTGCGTAATGACAGCGGCGTGTAGTCTTGTAATGTAGAACGAAATTGTATGAATAATTTACAAGCATTATGTTGATTATTATTGATTTAATGATCGAATCGTAGTAGCATAATTAGATATGTTTATTATTATGCGATATATTATATTCAATATTTTGGAAAGTCCGTATATTTATTCGAATTTATATTTCCGGGAATTTATATTTTCATTAAACCAGGCGGTAACGAGCCTCGTCGCAATTGTATTCGTTAATTTTGTATGGTACCAGAGCGTATGTAATTTTCGATTGAGAAAACTCCGCTATGAAACACATGTTTTAATTGGCAGTATTTTTCACTCTATAATTTGTTCTCTCAGTGCTCTTTTTTCGGTAATTCACTTAAGTACCAAGAGCATGTTCGCCACCTGATGTTAAGTGATCACCATCGTCCATGGACACTAACAACATCAAAGGAGTCGCAAGTGCGTTGCCATCCTTTGGGGGGAAGGGTGAGGGAGAGGGGAGAGGAGAGGGGAAGGGAGGTGGGTCTCCGGCGCTCTCACTGATCGAACGAAACACAACAATGCAAGCACTGTTACTTCACGTCGGTGTTTTTATGAGAGAGTGGTACTACCTTGGACTAGTCGACCCATTCATGCTGAAACCAGTAATAGTTTCAGCGTGGCTCTACCACCATACAACAATTGTGCAACAAACATCTGCAACAATTGAAGTTATACTTCTTTTGACGCGTTAGGGAAAAATGATGAGAGTAAATTTTTACGATGCGCGCGCACACCGTCACGAAAAACCGACACCCTGAATTTAGGTATTATAGGTAGGAGCCCGGCGGTGACCTTTGTATCGTACGATCCCCTACCGCCCCAACAATCACGGTCTGTCGGTACACCGTGGGGTTTTAGTCTGTGCGAGTCGGACATAAACACCCTCCCCCGGGGAGGGTGGCGTATCCATAAGGGATTTCAACCCGTTAATAAAAAAAGGTATAGTCAAGTTTTTCTATGGTTAGTGTCGTTTTTTCTACAAACGTAGAATAAGGCGGAAGATAAAATTTTTGAAAAGATTTTATCTTGTTACGCCAAAGAAGTATAACTTCTAACGCGTGTACATAAGTACACACACACTTCTTTTTTCACACAAATCCATACACTGCAGACACGTTAGATTAACATTCTTCTTATACGTAGTAGTACTGCTCGCTCTATATATTTTATCTTATGTCAATGAAGTGAAATATGTTTTTGTATCCTTCGGGAAAATGTACTTATTTTCTAAATGGACGCCACTCTTAAGTCCTTTTGTGTACTTCTGGCAACATATATACGAAATTTCATGCTAAATGATTCGTAAAAGGATCACAAACAAAGAAAATCGTATTTGTGATATTAGTTATTTTACTTATTTGTTACGTACGTGTCATAGAAAACCGACGTGAAGTAACAGTGCTTGCATTGTTGCGTTTCGTTCGGTCAGTAAGAGCGCCGAAGGCCCACCTCCCGTCCCCTCTCCTCTCTCGTCTCCCTCTTCCTCCCAAGGGTGGCAACGCACTTGCGACTCCTCTGGTGTTGTTAGTGTCCATGGACGGTGGTGATCACTTAATATCAGGTGACCGACCTGTTCGTTTGCCAACTTCTTCTTCTTCTTACCCTTATCCCACATAAGTAGGGTCGGTACAACATGTTTGTCATGTTGTGGTATATGATTTGGCTTAATTTTTACGATAGGCCGCCTGCCTGACATCAACCCTCCTTGGGATTATTTTGTTGTACCACTGTATTTATGATTATTATTAGTACATAGTTACGAAGTCTGATAGGATCCTTAGCCTTGCAGTTTTTCTGTAGGCTTTAGTTTTGGTAGGCTATTTATAGTGTCTCTTTGAGCGGCACCACCGTTCCGGTTAAAAACAAAGTTCTTCAAGATTATGGTGTGCTTGCTACATATATTGCCATTTTTATGTAACAGAAAACTAGTCAAGTTTAGACTATTCCCGAGGACTGCATTTTCGTTTTTTTTTCATATTTCGGGGTTTCAGTAGTTGTAGTTGTAGTTTCAGTTTTCTCAGTAATAACAATATAATATATAATAAACCATTATAATAATATAAAATATGAAAACTATAATAGAAAAATAAATGCAAATAATAATAAATAAGTGTAAATAATGAGATTATCTTAACTTTATTAAGTTTAATACTGTAATTTAATGCAAATGAATGCGCAGGTTACTGCTAGTTCAATATGTGTTCTTAACGCGTCACCATATATGACTACCATCATCGTTTCACATTGTGATCAAAAACTAAAACCGACGATAAATACACATTCGTCATTTTGTTGTCCCGTATCACTATATAAACAAGCAAATTTTTATTGAAGCAGTCTTGGTTCGTTTGCCAACTATGACATAAAAAAACGTACAAATTGATGTATTTATGTTTAAGTCCGAGGTAATCGTTTAAACGAAAGTGCTGCGAGAAGTGAAATGTATCGGAAACTGGAAGCAATAATACGGAAGGGAGGCAATCACGCGTGGATAATTATGGTCGGAGTACACGACGGCTGATTGCCGAAACGGTCACCGCGTCCCGATCACCACCGTCCGTCCGGCTTTCACTTATCTTTACTTATATTTGTCTTCATCGAAAGTAATGTAATGTATCTGTTGAACTATTACCGCCTTATCTATAATTCCGAAAGATTTAGCTATCAATGACATGTAATCGTTCACGGAACTCGATTCCCTCTCACCGTGTGACTGTGTGAACGTTTTCGCTTCCCTCTCACTGTGTGACTGTGTGAACGTTTTCGCTGCCGTCGAAGCATTTCCGATGTTTGCCAATCCGTCATACACAACTGTTCATGTTACGTGAGCATTATATAAGGCTTCTTCTTTATTAAAATGAATGATTATATGCATTAAGTGATAACGTTATATCACAATACATGAATACATCTGTCGACTTCATACCAGTTTCAGTACAACATTTAATTTGCTTTAATATAATTCATGGAGTTTGTACCCGGATTTTGATTTGGCACGTCGGGGAGAAGATTGAGATATACGGCTCAAGTCGGTTTCGCATAGACTCGTTTCGTATCTTTATCTATCGCAGTAATTGTGCTTTGTGATAGAGAGTATGCTTTACATACCGAGACAATTCGACCTTTGCGGGACGTCTCACCCTTGCTCACGACGAGCCAAATAAAAATCCGGGTATTGTACGTATTTTATTCGGTGTTAATTAATTAGAAACAACTGATAAAAAAATGAAATGTTTTTGCAGTGTTTTTTTGTATAAATAATTTCGTATGTTGCTTTACTGTAAATTTAATAAGGGTCACTTTTTTATTTCAAACTAGCTGTACCCACAGCTCCGCACGTGTTTTTTTACATTGTATTAAAGAAATATAAAATTGTGAGACTATGTACAATTATAGAAATGCTCTTTAAAAACAATTGTAAGTACGACACGCGCGCCACTTACAGTGACATGTAACGTATACATTAGATATATAGATACCAACAGTGTGTGAAATGAGGTTTATCTACATATTTGGAACCATACCCCCGATGTAATCACATCAGTGCACACTTACACTGTATAAATACAGACATACAGACAGACTGACAAAAATTTAAAAAATTGCATTTTTATTCTCAGTAGGGTGTATACTTTCACACACAATCATTGAAAAAAAAAATATTTTGATTTTTTTTTTATATCATAGGTGGCAAATGAACAAGTGGGTCACCTGATGTTAAGTGATCACCACCGTCCAAGGACACTAACAACACCAGAGGGGTCGCAAGTGCGTTGCCACCGTTTGGGTGAAGGGTTAGAGGAGGGAGAGGGAGAGGAGAGAGGAGGTGGGCCTCCGGCGCTCTCACTGACCGAACGCAACGCAACAATGCACGCACTGTTACTTCACGTCGGTTTTCTATAAGAGGATGGTAGTACCCCGGACGAGCCGACCCATTCATGCTGAAACCAATAATAGCTTCAGCGTGGCTCTACCACCATTACATACAGACACTTCATTTTTATTATATGTATATAGAAGAAGATAAATGAAATGCTTAAATTGTAAAATAATCTTTTAAAACTCTTTGTTATTTTGATTTAGGTTTTGTTTTCAATATATACTCCAACTCTGAAGAACTGTTTATTGATACATGATTATAGAATTTCAATTTTCTTTTCTTGCACCTCGACTATTATTTTTTGATGATAGTAATATTGATTTACTTTTATGAATAATTCATTTTATGTGTCTATTTATGTAAGTAGACACTTACAATTATATCTAAGTGATATTATATTATATAAAAATGTACGCGATGATGTAAAAAACAAACATTTTTATGAATACGTAATTGTTGTTTCAGGTGAGGTGCTGACGTCAAAAAGATTTGTCATTGTAAGTAAACAAATGCAAGTATAAAAATAGCTATACATTACTGCCTAGATGTCTACTGTATACACGTGAAAGAGTCGTTATATTGCCTGTCCACGTGGATCATAATGTAAAAACAACAGTAACTAATAATATCATCTGAATGCGTTAAGTCCATTTACGTAGTGACTTTTCTCTAGTACTTAAGTCACGTCGTCATTAAAATTACAATAACTTTCGATAGAGTGAACCGATTTTAATGAAAACAAGACTAAATGATTTTAGAAGAAGAGTTACTCGAGAATATGCTTTATGATTTTCTCGAGGAAGTTTTACCGTGAACCTGGTACTTTAGCAGTAATGCGTCACCATACAAACAGACATAAAGACATTTCTGCAACATTTTTTTCACAAGAATATAAAAATTACATGTACACGTTCAATTTACATTCTTATTATGTCTACTGATGATTTCTTTTTTACTGAATTATATGTATACTCTATGGAAGACAAAAAACAAAATGGCGACGGACAAGCGTCGCCGTATGACGCGACGTTACCAAAATATGATAAATTGTACAAATAAAACTTTGGTTTGCCAATATATTGATTATATGAAAAGCAATTTATTAACCAATTTATTAATTAAAATGCTACAGTAGAATTAGATTGAAATATGTCGTAAGTGTTTCAAATTACGCTGTATGATATACGAACTCGATATGCGGTATATGTGATTAGGTTTCATTACTTTTATGATATTTATATATACAGTGTTAATGTAATCCAAGATGGAGATTTTGAAGGAATCTTCGTCTGTCATGTGGTTTTTATTATTTGTTCAAAAAGTCGTGTTATTTGGACTTTTTTTGTATAGTATTGGTTGCATGTAGGTATAATATAGTTACTGTGCCCAAGTGAAGCGGATTAGAAATAACATGGCACGTGAAATCTGAGATGTTAATAAAAACTCTCTAGAAAGTTCTAACGTGAGGACCGCCATTTTGTTAAAACACTGACTCATTACACTATAAGATTTTTTAAAACAGAATAATTGCTTACTAAAAAAGGCTGATCACACACATCAGCCTGTAAGAGACTCACTGCAGGGCCATAAAAAGGTATGGGCATAAAGACCACGCCAGCCCACGACGTACTGGTGATTTCAAACTCCGAGTAATCCACATTTATATATTTTCCCACATACGGTCATGCTATAAGAACATTTCGCAGGTCCAGGTTGTTTACGACGTTTTACTTCACTATCGACCAATAGTGTAACCAATTTAAATTAGTAAATGTACGTGAATTCGGAAAAATTTGATGCTACATGCCGGGGTTTGAACCTCCGGACGTCAAATTAACATTCCATCGGTCAAACCACTTGACTGGTACGATTTATATATAGACAAATATAAAACTATAGATAAAGGATTACTAGCGAATATTATTATCTATATGCCCACTTACATTTGAAGAAACGCCTTCAGACATTATATTTTATTTCTTTATATTGATTTATAAACTCATTGCAGTGTTTTTATACATTATCTGTAGCTAATTGAAACTATTACTAGTGGACGATATGTTTCTAAACTAAAACATATAATAATTTTAGTACTTCGGAATCATTCTAACTAATAAATACGAATATGAGTTTGTAGCTTTGTTCGGCTTTTACGGCTTAACTACTCAGGTTATAATCATGAAATTTTGGATATAAGTTGTCAGGGGTATGCAAAGGGACATATGATACTTTTCATTTAGAAAAAAATAATGTTTCCGAGAGATAGATTAAATCTACATTAATGTAAGCGAATCCACGAGCCAAAGTTAATAAAATACTATTAAAAAGTCATCAAAATCCAAACAAATTTAAATATATATCTTTATATATACATTTCTTTTGTACGTGTGTATATCACTGAACTACTCATAAACGGCTGGGCCGATTTTGGTGGAATTTTGTGTGTGTATTCCAGTGGATCCAACAATTGTTTAGATCAACTTGACTGCCACGATTTATATATAGCCAAATATGAAACTATAGATAAAGGCGGTATTAATTCAATAATAAAAATTGGTTAGAAAAGTAGTCAAAAGATGGAAAAGTAGCACAATATAAATAGTCTTCTTATTCTTCCTAGCGTTTTCCCGGCCTGATGCTCACCTGAGTTCCATATATATTCTACTTTTATGCTGGGCAAGGAATCCATTAGAAATTTGGAGTCCATAAGCTTTATCATTTCAATCCCCGCCCATCCCCTCAGGTCCGGCTACGGTGGCAGGAGGAATTGAGCGAAGCGCCTGTCCTCCTTTGGCGGAGACGGCCACTTTGAGGGTCTGCCTCGCGGGCCCTCTCCGCCTCCTTCTGCGAGATGACCTCCTCGCAGAAGGAGGCCATCGCTCGCCAAGCCTGTTCGCTGCCGAGCATGGCC
>MU159177.1:258897-292703 GCA_015888305.1 Antheraea pernyi
GGTCGGCGCGAAAAATACGTCTCGGTAAATAACAGCTCACTTAAAATGTAAGTTTTTATTTTGTTTAGTTTGTTTGAAACACAGCCAATGTAAGCACGTTTCACACGCCGCAGTGTATTGAAAAGATGCAAAAATAATACCCGAAAAAGCAATTTAACCGCCGGAGTATCTTACTTTCGCTGAATACACGTTGAATAAGTTATATTTTAAGCTTTCAACTTACAAATAATATCAAATTTTGAACAGAATTACCGGTTTTAAACCTGTGATACAAATGTTTGGCCTCGCCAGACACAAACACGCACAATAACGGGAAAACGTACTTTATTCATTACGTGTTAAGGTTGAATTCACACTAAATGTTGTTTAAGTTATCTTGTCATTTTGAAGGGAGTAATTTATTGCTTTGCTCGTTTTATCGTAAGTATTAGATAATATTTTGAACATTTGTGACTTGATTACAAGGTGTTATGATTGTAATTAGGTTGAAATTAAAACTTTTTTTCTCCCTTTCTTAGTAAACGAATAGCTACACATAGGTATATATTTACGCAGACAATTTTTAGCATTGATTTTGTACGTGACCCTTTATCTAGTTATTGTTGATCGAAGATCAAACAACTTGACTGCCACGATTTATATATAGCCAAATATGAAACTATAGATAAAGGCGGTATTAATTCAATAATAAAAATTGGTTAGAAAAGTAGTCAAAAGAACTGGTCCGATGAAAAATACCTTCCTCATTAGATAGCTCATTTATCGAGCAACGTATAGGCTATATATCATCAGGCATTTTGGGGTGTAAGGGGTGTCGAATAACATCTGAGACTTGAGACACCCAAGCCAACCTCACCTGCACGTGGTGCTGCTCGTTGGGTCTTCCGCGAGACCTTGTACAGTGATGTTGAGCCATCTATATCCGATGTAGCCTGCGAGGTCTGCACAAGATAAATAGTAGCATTTAAAAATCAAATATTTTAATTATGGATGATATATCAATCTCTCTTTCGCCAAAGGTTATTATTATGCAGAATAATATATACCTAAAGATGTTACGTCATAAAATGCCACTAATTTTGTAAGTCATTATTTTATAATACAAAAATAATTGCAATAATGTTATTTACTATCGAATAATCAATTTATCGATATAATCGACGGTCATTATCAATAAGCGTGATGCATCTCAAATCGAGTTATCGTCACGTTTTTATTACGATATCGACATAATTTTATCGTAGCAATCTTCTTCCACGATCTCGTGTGATTCTATGAAGTTAGCTTAGACGAAATTCGTACTTCTATGTGTGTAATAGTGTCATACATTTTTACTTAACCTCCAAATAGATGTAATGAACATGCAGTTCCTTTGAAGGTCGATTACATCAAAACTACTGAACGTATCGGCATGGGACTACGACCATTCTTTAGGTTACTTATCTCTTGGATTCGATTGTTTCTTAATTTTTTTTTATGCAACAAAAGAGGATGAGAATGAGCTAATCTATACGTATGAACAATATTGGAGTGTTTGTTTTTTGTTCAGATTAATCTCCGATACTGCTTGGCGATTTGAATGAGACTTTTATTGGCAAATATAGGATCAGAGTATTATCTACGTTCTGTATCATTATGTTTTTGCGTAGGGATTAAAAAGGTATAGATGATGTTAATTATTCATAACAATATACAATAGTATCAGTAGGACATGATATAACTTCTTTTTTAAATTTTTGTAGGAATTCTAGTCTGTCATGTAGTGGCTTGGGCTGTTACCTGAAAAAAGTCGCGTCTGACCTAGCTAACTATTCTAAGCTATTCATACATATATTCATTTGTGAATCATACAATCGAGATTGCATGAATTGCAAGAATGAGAAATAAAATATAAAATCCACTACATGCCAGACTAGGATTCCGACAAACATTTAAACAGAGTTATTTCATGTCCTACTGATACTTTTTTTTAAATCCCTACGCAAAAACATAATGATACAGAACGTAGATAATACTCTGATCCTATATTTGCCAATACGGGGGGCCCATCTCCTCATTGCACAGGTCCGGCGGACGAGGGGGGACAGCCGGTGTGTACCCGGTCTGTCCCTCTATAGATAGGAGCCCGGCGGCCACCTTCCGCCGGGCGGACCGTGGGGGCGGCTCTACAAGGTTGATTAGCTTGAACGATCCCTTGCCGCCCCCACAAAACGGTCTGTCGGTACACCGTGAGGAGGAGGGATGACTGACTGGAAATTAGGTTTGACTAGCTGATTCCCTTTTGTTTTGTTATAGCTCAAATGCAGAGTTTAGACAAAAGCCCTAAGGCACTTTGACTTTTTCTAGCACTTCCAACATTTATCGTCATATTTCAACCAATTTACAAAAAATCTTGACAAATCATCCTTGTGAATCACTGTATGTAATAATAGAAATCCGCTCAGTAGTTTTTGAGGTTATGTCGAACAAAACAAGCAAACATACAGACGATGCGGCGGAGGACTTTGTTTTACAATATGTAGTAATATGCAATTAAAGGGCAGAAGCTGACTGGGAATGAGAATACTTTAAAATTACTATCAGATATTAAATGCACCTAGCCGAGCACTCAAACACGATTCAATTACTTTAAATCAGCTTTTATATATCACTGTATCAGCGAGTCATATCATTCACCCGTTAATTTCATTTTCATAGCCAGATTATAAAGTGAGCCAATGGCACGTGTACCATACTTACTTCAAACATTACTATAGCGTTATGTAAACAATGTCTATTATAAATATGCGACCTTGTTAAATTATTACCCTATAAAAGATGAAAGACTTTAGACGCTTCGCAGTTATGCACAGACGAAAATGTTTGCATAATTTTAACAATCTTAGCAGACTGTGTACCTACGTGCTTTTATTAAAAGTGAGTATTTTAAGACCTCGAGCATAAGTTACTGAACTGGTTTTTTTATTCAATGATCTGATTTTTCTATACTTAGGCTAATTTCAAACAATAGTCATCTGATTCTAGACTTCGATTTTTTTTTTCATTATCAAGGCAGGAAATCGTCTGTCGGGCCCGCTAGTTTATAAATAAAATTCAAGTTTGCATGGGTTCGTAACTGTTCTAGTCCTAAAAGGTTATGAATTTGTGCTAATATGGTCGGTCATTTGGACCTCAATGGACTCCGGTAGACGGCACGATTGTTATTACATAGATTTTTTTTTAATTTTCCGATCAAACTTTTTTCCTTCCACTTCACTTATAATGCACAATAACCGAACTATATTACGTAAAATGCCAGCCATATTACAAAATATATTGTGAAATAACACAAGATTGTGAATTTCTACTGTACATTAATATTATAAAGATGTAGAGTTTGTTTGGTTAAACGCGCTAATCTCAGGAAGTACTGGTCCGATTTGAAAAATCCTTGTAGTGATAGCTTATTTATCGAGGAAGGCTATATATTATTTTGCTAAGACCAATAGGAGCGTAGCACCAATGAAGAATGTTTCAAAATCGGGGTTTTTTTAGCGGTAGCCCAAAGTAACTATTCCACACGTACGAAGGTAGTAGAAGAAGTTAGTAAAATAGAAAAGCCACTATATAAAACACTAAGATCCCGCCAAAAACTCTCAATTTCTGTTTCTTGATACTGAATACTGCGCATTTGACACCGAACTGTCACGCTTTCGTTAACCATAACGCTAACGTATCTCATAATTTTATCGTAGCAATCATCTACCACGACCTCGTGTGATTCTATGAAGTTACCTTAGACGATATTCGTACTTCGATGTGTGTAATAGTGTCATACATTTTTACTTAACCTCCAAATAGATGTAATGAACATGCAGTTCCTTTGAAGGTCGATTACATCAAAACTAATGAACGTATCGGCACGGGACTACGACTATTCTTTAGGTTACTTATCTCTTGGATTCGATTGTTTCTTAATTTTTTTTAAGCAACAAAAGAGGATGAGAATCAGCTAATATATACGTATAAACAATATTGGAGTGTTTGTTTTTTGTTCAGATTAATCTCCGATACTGCTTGGCGATTTTAATGAGACTTTTATTGGCAAATATAGGATCAGAGTATTATCTACGTTCTGTATCATTATGTTTTTGCGTAGGGATTAAAAAGGTATAGATGATGTTAATTATTCATAACAATATACAATAGTATCAGTAGGACATGATATAACTTCTTTTTTAAATTTTTGTAGGAATTCTAGTCTGTCATGTAGTGGATTTTATATTTTAGTTCTCATTCTTGCAATTCATGCAATCTCGATTGTATGATTCACAAATGCTATGTAATTACTCTTATTGCTCACAACTGGCATATGAAGCGACCTGGAAAAGTCTCCACACCGTGGTCATTAGGAAAGGGGGCGGAATAAACTGAAACAGAGATCACTGAAAAGTCTATAGCTATAGAAAGTATATGTGCTCTTAGCGAATTACGACTAACTCTGTTTTTTATTAGGTGTAATTTCAGAACAGAAGCTCATAGCTGGACAAAATACTGCTATACTGTGCATCTTTTCTTCCTGATTTCGAATATATATCTATTCGAGTATATATCAAGCGAGTTTTCGAGTTAATAGCGTAGTCAGTTCGAGAAAAATTTTTTTTTTTATCCATAATCTTGTGTTATCTGACTCTATATTTTGTAATATTGGTGGTTACACCAACATAGTTTAGTTAAGTGAAGTGAATAGGAAAGAATACAACGGATCATGAACTCCGAAAACTCTGAGTAGCCACAAAATCTCCCTGAAAAGTTTTAATAAGAGGGCCACCGTTTAGTTCGAACTTTGAAACGATCATAAGAAACTTGTAATATTACCTACTCGACAATTGCAGTAATAATCTACTAGAAGATTGGTTACCAAAAAAACTTTAATTTTAAAAAAAAAACAACATTTTTAGAATACCTATCGATTATAGTTTCCATGGCGTTGTACGTCATTAATGCTCTTGTAAGTGGACAACATAATTCCGAGGTAGCGTTGACGGACAATTAGTTCTAAGCTAATTGTTGAGTATTACTAGCGAATATTATTATCTATATGCCCACTTACATTAGAGGAAACGCCTTCAGATATTATATTTTATTTGACTATATTGATTTATACATTCATTGCAGTGTTTTTATGCATTATCTGTAGCTAATTGAAATTATTGCTAGCGAACGATAAAGTACTTAGAAATCATCCTAACTAATAAATACGAATATGAGTTTGTTGCTTTGTTCGGCTTTCACGGCTTAACTACTCAGGCTATAATCATGAAATTTTGGATATAAGTTGTCAGGGGTATACAAAGGGACCTATGCCTACTTTTCATTTAGAAAAAAAAAAATGTTTCCGAGGGATATATTCAATCTACATTAATGTCAGCGAATCCACGAGCCAAAGCTAATAAAATACTATTAAATAGTCATCAAAGTCCAAACAAATTTAAATATATATATATATATATTTATATATACATTTCTTCTGTACGTGTGTATCTCACTGAACTCCTCATAAACGGCTGGGCCGATTTTGGTGGAATTTTGTGTGTGTATTCCAGTGGATTCTACAATTGTTTAGATTTACAATTGGACCCGGTAGATGACGCTGCGGTTAACTTTTAGGTTTTTTTTTTCATTATCAAGGCAGGAAATCGTCTGTCGGGCCCGCTAGTTTATAAATAAAATTCAAGTTTGCATGGGTTCGTAACTGTTCTAGTCCTAAAAGGTTATGAATTTGTAACTAATAACATATGAGAAGGGTAGAAATAAATATAAAAAGGGTAAATAAAATAACCAAAGTATATGTTAAATGCACTAATAATGTGGACCAATCTATGTTGTTTACAAAAGTACAATCTATTTTGTTTGTAAATACTATAAAATCAGAACCGCCAAATGAACTATTTTATCTTGATAATAATCCAAAAACAAAACGACAAAATTTCTCAACGACGACGCTAGGAAACGGTATTTTGTTTTTTCTTTCTTTTTAATATTTGTGACCTAGAAATATTTTAAATGTCGCTATGTTTATTTTATATTGCAATTGTTATTTCTGTATTTAAACCATATAATTTGGCAACTTTATATCAAACATGAATACGGATAGTAATTTTCCCTGTTTAAATTATTTAGCTATTACTTATGTAACTCATCACTAACCTCTTTATGCATGTCTGCAATTACCTTACCGATATCATATAATTACAGAATCAGCGATTCAAAATCTTCGGACAAAGAGTGAATTACTTTACAACAAGCTTCTATAACGTTTTATAAACGCTTTCGTTAACCATAACGCTAACGTATCTTCCGGTGTAGTAATGTTTACAGTTAACATACGAGACAGAGGGGGTCTCACAGTAATCGTTGTATGCGATAACATTTAGCTAGTAGGCTTTATCTCACATTATGTATACGCTTGTAATTAGTGTAAGAACATGGCGTATCGCAAGAGCAAAAGGAAGGAGAAATTGTTAAATATCGGCTTTAAAATTGCAACATCAGATTGTGTAAATAAATGTACTCAGTGCAGTCTTGTCTACAGGTAAATTTTGCTCTTATGCATACAGAAGCAGCAGTCTCGTCGCTTAGAAATTGCCTGTGATTATTCATAATTAGAATATAGCATTCCAATGTTTAACGATTTCTGCTATGTAATTACTCTTATTGCTCACAACTGGCATATGAAGCGACCTGGAAAATTCTGCCTCCACGCCGTGGCCATTAGGAACAGGGGCGGAATAAACTGAAACACAAATCACTGAAAAGTCGAAAAGTCTATAGCTACAGAAAGTATATGTGCTCTTAGCGAATTACGACTAACTCTGTTTTTGTAATTTCAGAACAGAAGCTCATAGCTGGACACAATACTGCTATACTGTGCATCTTTTCTTCCTGATTTCGAATATATATCATATATTCGAGTATATATCAAGCGGGTTTTAATATCTAAAGACTGTTATAGGGCGGATCAACTCTCTGTGCATCCACTAATAACGAATGTAAATGTTTATAGTATTGTAAAAATATATAACATAAAAAGATAAACCAGATCGAGTTTCTTGCCGGTTCTTCTCGATGACTGGGTCGTTTTCCGAACCGGTGGTAGCTTTGACGTTCATAAGCGCCTTCTCAGTGCCTAAATTGAATAAAGCATATTTTGATTTGATTTGATTTTGATATAAAACATACATAGAATTGTATTAATTTACGTTTCATCAAAACTATTGCACGTACCACCATAAGATTGTGACCGTTCGATAAGTTTTTTAATAATTATTTTTTAGTAGAAATAAAAGACGTGCATAGCGAAGCGTGTGGAGTAACTGCTTTTTGTTATAAAACAAAGTTTGATTGCTGAGTAAAAAGGTAGTATATAATTACTTAAAATCAGGCACAAATTAACAATCAATATTACTTTAGAAGTCCTTAGCGAACGTAAGCATAGACGGTCACGATCGAAACAATGGAACACCTGTCGATACGGACAATTCACTATAAAGAACAATGATTCATAATGTATTGTGTATGCACCGTGTACCAATACGCAAGCATCACACATGTACATCTTGAGTAAATTAAGACGATATTAAAGGTAATGTGTCATAAACAGTTGAAATAAATACATTACAGTCTTCGTGACTTCATTACTATGAACGAGCGCACAAACGTTACGTCACAGACCGTTATATATCATCAATATAAAAGAATATGGAATTAAAAAATATGAAACGGTGCTAGTAGCCTGAATTTTTGCGATTATGTTTTTTTTTTAAAGTCGAGGCATTCGTAAGGACTGTCGACTGAAGTAAAAACTGAAAACAGTAGAATAACTGTCAGAATTATTTAAATTTCATAATTTATAAACTCAAATTATTAACAGTATAATAATCTGGCTTTCACATCTATTGGCACTCCGAGAGATTTTTTATATAGTTTATTTTTACTATTATTATTATTATTACAGTATATTAATTAATCAAAAATATAATGGCCTGCACAAGCTCAAAACAAAATATCAAAATTACATGTATACTAGCGGACCGGGCGGACGTTGTCCTGGCTTGATAATTAAAAAAATCTAAAATTCAACCGCAGCGCCACCTACCTGGTCCGATTGTGAATCTAAACCATTCTGGAATCCACTGAAACACGCACACAAAAATTTCATCAAAATCGGTCCAACCGTTTAGGAGTAGCTCAGTGACATACGCAGAAGAAATTTATATATAAAGATAGACTCGCTATACTGCGCGTCGCTGGTTTAACGTATAACGCAAGCGCAATACGTCACGAGGATTTCAACGTCATCAGTGACGCGAACCCATAAGTTTCCTCTGCCAAATAAGCTTACTTTTTATCACGCTTTTATTAGCTTCACCTATATGTATGTATGTACGTATGTATGTTTGTAACCGACCCTTTTGAGCTCGACTTTGTCTTACTTTGAACGATCAGATTTAATTTAACTTTGCACACCTGTCAAAGGTCGATGACAATACAATAATCCGAAAAAAAAGTTAAAAAAATTTAACTTAAAAATGAAAACTAAATAATAGTATAAAAAAACTAAAAAAACACGCTTTCATAAAAAATCCAACTAAAAACAGAAAATAAAATTCAATAAATTTGGATATCAGTATTTTTGTCACTTTTTACAAAAATATACATTTATTTTTAATTTACACTATTCTTAATCCAAATTTATTAAATTTTATTTTCTGTTTTTTTGTTAGATTTTTTATGAAAGCGTGTTTTTTTAGTTTTTTTAAACTATTATTTATTAATCACTCCACGCGACTTAAAAAGTTCGAATAAAAAAATTTAAAATAATCGGCGAAGATGTGGGCACGTCAAGTCCACAATGGTTGTCGAAAATCCAAAAACCCGTTTAGGTATAGCTATAAAAATAACACAAGACTGTGTATAAAATATAAAAGCCTACTACATTACAGACTACGATCCCGCCAAAAACTCAATGTCGATATTAAATACATCATAATAATAATTTGGTGGGCGCCATTATCTACCGCAACATCCGAGGAAAGTAAACTTTAATAAAAACTAATGGAAACTTTCATTCTCGATTTATTGGGTCGGCCTTTAGCCATAGAGAAAAACTAATCGAAGATAAACGTGAGAACAAGAAAAGAACCATGGAGATTACATTCTTTTTGTATCAAACTATTCTACAATTTTGTTTTCTATTACTAGGTTTGTTCTTGTTTACAAAATTTTCATTATTTTGGTTTGCGGTGATTTATATAATACCAATCTGTCTGATCAGTTGCATGTTTGAACTTATTATTTACACGGTGATATACAATAAATTAAATTACACTTATTATGTATTAATGGATACGCTAATCGTTAGGTTGGTTGTATAGAAGCAAGGGCAGAATGCTTTGAAAAGATAGATTTTAACGACTGACATCACTGTAACTCTACGAATCAGTATGTGTCCTCTCTAACTGCGAGCGTTTTGCGTTCTAATTCAGTATCATTGTCACCTTTCATTTCGGTCGTGACAATGTGGCTAAGATATTCAAATTTATATACTCTATTTACTGCTTTAAAGGCTGATAGCTGTTAATTCTTGTAATAAGCTTTTACTAACTGTGAAGGCCATTGACTTGATGTTTTAAGTATTATAATTTAAACTATATATATTAACGTAAGTCTCGCAAATAAGTAAAAGCTTTCTTATGCCCGGTTTCTGAGATAATCGGTTAAATTACCAATAATTATTGACTCAACAAAGTTATCTATAAGATAAACTTAATGGCCCGTAGAATTTTACTGACATTTATCGTACGATTGTGTGTTCAGAAACGCGCTTTAACAAGTTATCGTACCGATAACGCTATTGAACAGATAAACTACAATTAAAGTACCTCAGAAACCGGGTATTAGAGCAGCAAACTGAAGAATTGAGGAGCGCCATGTCTCATCTACGTAAAATATAACCCGGGTACGATAAATCGTCGATAATGAGCTAGCTTGTGCTATAGGATTAATTCCAGCAAACTGAAGAATTGAGGAGCGCCATGTCTCATCTACGTAAAATATAACCCGGGTACGATAAATCGTCGATAATGAGCTAGCTTGTGCTATAGGATTAATTCAGGCACGAAGTACGCAACTGTGATCTCTTTTTTTTACAGTATGTAAAATAAAAACCTAAAAATGTGCTATAAAAAAATTTATTTTAAACAAAATTAAATATCGAATACCATTTAAAAAGGTTCAACCTTTATGAAGTTTACAACCAATTATAGTACCTTATTAATTGTACACTTCCCAAAAACGGTAAAGAACAACGTATTATAATTTAAGTTTTGTAATTGTTGGAATGTTTTGAAAAAGGATTTTATTTAGTAGTAATGATTACAACAAGTAAGCATGTATTCTCGATGCCTTGACCAACTTTATTGTAAGCACAATTTATTGCTAAACGGAGATAAAATTACCGATTGAATACAATAAAGTCTTTTTTGTGTGTACATCGTCTCTATTGTTGTCAATTAATCGTGGAATTTCACTAGAGTAGAATAACTGTCAGAATTTCATAATTTATAAACTCAAATTATTAACAGTATAATAATCTGGCTTTCACATCTATTGGCACTCCGAGAGATTTTTTATATAGTTTATTTTTACTATTATTATTATTATTACAGTATATTAATTAATCAAAAATATAATGGCCTGCACAAGCTCAAAACAAAATATCAAAATTACATGTATACTAGCGGACCGGGCGGACGTTGTCCTGGCTTGATAATTAAAAAAATCTAAAATTCAACCGCAGCGCCACCTACCTGGTCCGATTGTGAATCTAAACCAATAAAATCCACTGAAACACGCACACAAAAATTTCATCAAAATCGGTCCAACCGTTTAGGAGTAGCTCAGTGACATACGCAGAAGAAATTTATATATAAAGATAGACTCGCTATACTGCGCGTCGCTGGTTTAACGTATAACGCAAGCGCAATACGTCACGAGGATTTCAACGTCATCAGTGACGCGAACCCATAAGTTTCCTCTGCCAAATAAGCTTACTTTTTATCACGCTTTTATTAGCTTCACCTATATGTATGTATGTACGTATGTATGTTTGTAACCGACCCTTTTGAGCTCGACTTTGTCTTACTTTGAACGATCAGATTTAATTTAACTTTGCACACCTGTCAAAGGTCGATGACAATACAATAATCCGAAAAAAAAGTTAAAAAAATTTAACTTAAAAATGAAAACTAAATAATAGTATAAAAAAACTAAAAAAACACGCTTTCATAAAAAATCCAACTAAAAACAGAAAATAAAATTCAATAAATTTGGATATCAGTATTTTTGTCACTTTTTACAAAAATATACATTTATTTTTAATTTACACTATTCTTAATCCAAATTTATTAAATTTTATTTTCTGTTTTTTTGTTAGATTTTTTATGAAAGCGTGTTTTTTTAGTTTTTTTAAACTATTATTTATTAATCACTCCACGCGACTTAAAAAGTTCGAATAAAAAAATTTAAAATAATCGGCGAAGATGTGGGCACGTCAAGTCCACAATGGTTGTCGAAAATCCAAAAACCCGTTTAGGTATAGCTATAAAAATAACACAAGACTGTGTATAAAATATAAAAGCCTACTACATTACAGACTACGATCCCGCCAAAAACTCAATGTCGATATTAAAGCCCGCCATACTGGGCGTCGCTGGTTTAACGCATAACGCAAGCGCAATACGTCATGAGGATTTCAACGTCATCAGTATTTTTTAATCACTCCACGCGACTAAAAAAGTTCCAATAAAAAAATCTAAAATGATCGGTGAAGATGTGGGGATGTCAAGTCAACAATGGTTGTCGAAAAAAAGCAGCAAGCCGTTTAGGTATAGCTATAAAAATAACACAAGACTGAATAAAATATAAAAGCCTACTACATTACAGACTACGATCCCGCCAAAAACTCAATGTCGATATTAAATACATCATAATAATAATTTGGTGGGCGCCATTATCTACCGCAACATCCGAGGAAAGTAAACTTTAATAAAAACTAATGGAAACTTTCATTCTCGATTTATTGGGTCGGCCTTTAGCCATAGAGAAAAACTAATCGAAGATAAACGTGAGAACAAGAAAAGAACCATGGAGATTACATTCTTTTTGTATCAAACTATTCTACAATTTTGTTTTCTATTACTAGGTTTGTTCTTGTTTACAAAATTTTCATTATTTTGGTTTGCGGTGATTTATATAATACCAATCTGTCTGATCAGTTGCATGTTTGAACTTATTATTTACACGGTGATATACAATAAATTAAATTACACTTATTATGTATTAATGGATACGCTAATCTTTTGGTTGGTTGTATAGAAGCAAGGGCAGAATGCTTTGAAAAGATAGATTTTAACGACTGACATCACTGTAACTCTACGAATCAGTATGTGTCCTCTCTAACTGCGAGCGTTTTGCGTTCTAATTCAGTATCATTGTCACCTTTCATTTCGGTCGTGACAATGTGGCTAAGATATTCAAATTTATATACTCTATTTACTGCTTTAAAGGCTGATAGCTGTTAATTCTTGTAATAAGCTTTTACTAACTGTGAAGGCCATTGACTTCATTTTTTAAGTATTATAATTTAAACTATATATATTAACGTAAGTCTCGCAAATAAGTAAAAGCTTTCTTATGCCCGGTTTCTGAGATAATCGGTTAAATTACCAATAATTATTGACTCAACAAAGTTATCTATAAGATAAACTTAATGGCCCGTAGAATTTTACTGACATTTATCGTACGATTGTGTGTTCAGAAACGCGCTTTAACAAGTTATCGTACCGATAACGCTATTGAACAGATAAACTACAATTAAAGTACCTCAGAAACCGGGTATTAGAGCAGCAAACTGAAGAATTGAGGAGCGCCATGTCTCATTTACGTAAATTATAACCCGGGTACGATAAATCGTCGATAATGGGCTAGCTTGTGCTGTAGGATTAATTCATGCACGAAGTACGTAACTGTGATCTCTTTTTTTTACAGTATATAAAATAAAAACCAAATATACTTGAATATATTCTTCATTCAAACTTCATTCAAAATTTATTTCAATCAAATAATTCGATATACACGTATTATAGACTAGCTGTGCGCGCAGCTTCGTCTCCGTGGAACCTTATGTACAAAGATGTGATTGATAAAGACATCTTAATGTATTAAGTTTACTTATCTATTCTTCTCTCCGTACTTAAGTTAAAATTACAATAACTTTTACTGAACCAATTTTAATGGAACAAAGACTAACTGCTACTCGAAGATATGCTTTAAGGTTTTATCATGAACGCAATACTTTAACAGTGATGCGTGTCCATAGTACATTTTTGGGGTGTAAAGGGTGTCAAATAACATCTAACACTTGAGACATCCAAGCCAACCTCACCAGCACGTGGTTCACCCTGCTGAATAACGAACGAGGCAATGGCGGAAGCGGGGTGGTAGGGTTCTACAGCCCGACTGGGTCGCAACCACCATGTATATGGCGAAAAAGCCCGTCATAGTGATTCGCTTCTGCGGGTCGCGTTTCGGGATCAGCAAAGTGGGTCTCTAGTGCTTATTGCTGCCGGTACATGACGATTCTATACTTCTAATTTCTACTATTTTTTAATCATTTTAGTTATATACATAAATAACTACTGATTCGATTGGGAGGTAATTAACGTGAAGGCTTATCTTTAATGCAATTTATCGCCTGTTGTTTATACTTTTACGGTGGTATTGTATTTTTGTTAATCGAACCTGGCTAACCACCTTTACATTTAAAATTTAACGTCTATAACTATACATATGTCCCGGCAGTTGTACTATATAGGCATCCCATCTGTAGACGTGGCATATCTATTAATTATATTTTTTAAGAAACTTATAGTATATACTTGAATATATACTTCATTCAAACTTCATTCTAAATTTATTTCAATCAAATAATTCGATATACACGTATTATAGACTAGCTGTGCGCGCAACTTCGTCTCCGTGGAACCTTATGTACAAAGATGTGATTGATAAAGACATCTTAATGTATTAAGTTTACTTATCTATTCTTCTCTCCGTCTCCGTACTTAAGTTAAAATTACAATAACTTTTACTGAACCAATTTTAATGGAACAAAGACTAACTGCTACTCGAAGATATGCTTTAAGGTTTTATCATGAACTCAGTACAACAGTGATGCGTGTTCATAGAAACAGACAGACAGACAGACATTTCCAAAAATGATTGTAACGTATTTTATCATTTATTCCTGGACATCTGCAACAATTTTACAAATATTTAAAAAGTACAGACGTTCGACGTTTTCGTTCTTATTATATCTATAGATATAAATATAAATAAAGCGACAACGTTTTTAACAAGGACGTTCTTTAATGATGGCGATTGCAAATAGTAATAGACTGTTTATATTCTTGAATTTCTTCCTTTATTATAATGTTAACCTAATACCATATAATGCAAGTGATTGTATTCTGTTTTATATCGGCGAAGACTTATAAATGGCTTGATGTTTTTCCTAGTCTAATAACTATGTTTTGTATATTATAGCTGTTAGTTTTCCTAATAAATAAATAAATAAATAATAAAATAGATATAGAATATGGATATAATTCTACCAGAAGAAATTATCTAAATGACAGTGAAAATAGCATCAAAACGTATTCAAGTAACGCACAATCAGACAAACACGAACAACAAACAAAACCACGATACTGCAATATATCTTTTTTATTCTTGGCAACCAATCTAAATGATTACATGAGTATTCTAACGAGATGGTAACCTTCTTGTTAGAAACTTCCATGGAGGTTTTGTGACATCTCTGCAGAATTCATTATTTCCTATCCACTTCACTTCTGCACGATAACCGAACTATATTACAAAAAAACACCACAGATATTACAAAATGTAAAGTTAAATCATACAAGATTATTAATAAAAAATCTGACAGCCGAACATCCAGCCAAAAACGAAAAAATATCTTTTCATCGTAAAACTGTCAAATGTTTGAAAATAGCTGTGTAGGACATTAAAGAGACACTTCCTCAACGGAATCGACCGTAAAGTATCAAATATCAATGTCGTATGCACCTTATGTAACGAAGCATCGAGCGCCATCATGTACAGTCGACCACATAAACACATTCAACATTTTTAAATAATTATTTATTCCATTATAATTGTATTGCTAAATAATTGTATAATATTTAAATTAATACCGAATGCACTGAAAGACGGTATAATTAACAAAGTGTCGTGCCATTTAATTCGTTGTAAAGGTGGTATTAAGCAGATACAGTTCTCGCCAATCCTTTTGACCGTTCTAAATATCGATGCGCAGAACACAAATTTAGGTATAAACTGGCGAGCCTGCCTTGATTATAAAAAACCTTGGGAAATTATATACCTAAACCTTCCTCATGAATCACTTTATCTTATGAGTTTATCGCGAACGTTTGTCAGAGGACTTCGTTTTGTAATATATAATACGTATTACATTATGTGTATAACATCGAGATGACTTAAAGATAAATAAATGCAAATATATTCCTGTAATAATATTATAACTTTGTTTTTATTACAATCGTTATTGTATTATGCATAGTCCCGAACTTAAGACAATGTTCAAAGCGGCCAAACTAATAGTCGAGGACCGTATTATATAGTTGTGATATAATCGTACTTTACGCTATAACCACGTTAAATGTAACTAATATAATACCATAATTACAGCACCATTCTAACTCAATAAATTAATATTTATATAATTATAGATTATATCATTAGATATACGTTTATATGATTTTGGAATATAAACTAGAAATTTGTATATATTTGATTTTTTTATTATCATTTGCATTTCTATTTTACATTTGGTTACCAAGACATCTTTATTAACTTAAAAGAATCGTGTCTCATTAGTTATATGATCAGATGCAACATTGGTTAGTTATCTTATTGAAAGCAGTATTGAAATAAAAATTATATTAATATTTCTAAAAGTATTATTGTTTATATTTTCAATCTTTTAGAAATAATTTCAGTTTCAGTCACGAATTGATGTTGGCAACACTGACCTTTATAAGTTTAATTAATTGAGTTTAGAAATATATTAGTCACGTTAATATGTTTTTTTGCGAATTTCGTGATAGCTACATCACGACCGCAGCTGTACAGATATGCCAAAATTTGTTTGATTTGTACGCTAGCCTGCGGGAGCGTAGAGTGCTGACCACAATCAGCGGCCATTTTGTTGAAATAAAAAATGCTTCCTGACGCTTTATATTCTTCTATTGTTTTATAAATAGGGTGTATCATGGATATTTCCTTTAGCATTTCGGTATATTTATTAACTACTATTTTTTCATCCGCGACTTACATAA
Organism: Antheraea pernyi; assembly: GCA_015888305.1. NCBI lineage: Eukaryota > Metazoa > Arthropoda > Insecta > Lepidoptera > Saturniidae > Antheraea > Antheraea pernyi. The sequence continues at coordinate 275,379 of MU159177.1, forward strand.
TAAACTTTATTAGTATTCAAGATTAGTATTCAAGATCTTTAATGGTGGTAGAGCCACGCTGAAACTATTACTGGTTTCAGCACGAATGGGTCGGCTCGTCCGGGGTAGTACCACCCTCTCATAGAAAACCGACGTGAAGTAACAGTGCTTGCATTGTTATGTTTCGTTCGGACAGTGAGAGCGCCGGAGGCCCACCTCCCCTCCTCTCTCCTTTCCCTCTAACTCCCCTAACCCTTCCCCCCAAAAGGTGGCAACGCACTTGCGACTCCTCTGGTGTTGTTAGTGTCCATGGATGGTGGTGATCACTTAACATCAGGTGACCCACTTGTTCGTTTGTCACCTATGACATAAAAAAAAAAGATCAGTAATTTTGTGCTAATTAGTCATTCACTTGTTAATAAGAAGTTATGTTGCGTTTGATTTTATTAATAAAATTATATGGTTGTTTCAAATCAATTCATTAGATAAAAACGATCTTGTTGCTTCGATTTCTAATGCATACGTTTACAAAACTTTCCTATTCTGAACTGTGTTAATTCAATTTATAAAATTCACTTTCCGGTACAAATTTTGTCAGCGCGTGTCGTCGCGGCGTGGCCATTTTGTCTCCATATTATCAAGTATACGCTAACATGTCATAAGGAATTTGGTTGTCATGGAATATTTTACTTTTATTATAAACAATGCATGAAAAGATAAAGTTTATATTCGATACAATGATGATATACGAATTTCAATTTTAAATTTCTAAGCATAAATAAACAATAATTTAGGTGACATCCTAATTAATACTATAATAGCGTACGTATGTTTGTTTGTTACGCTTTTATTTACAATTCAAATTTACATAAATGCAAGCGAAGCTACGTGCAAACACTAGTTACAAATAGACGCGTTAAATTATCTATAGTTAATAATTCTATAATCTATAGTTATAGGGAGAGTATAGTGCGTGATTACATTGTTATCAAAATTTCGTTTCTATACGTTCTTATTTCTGACATCCTAGTTGTCTAATGTAGATCATTATTGTACTTTCGGTGACCAAATTACCCATTCTTTTTCTGATGTTAAATGAACTCAAGATTGTAAACATATTAAATCCTAAAGGAGAACTGACTCTCAAATGCACTTGCCGGAACACACCGGTAAGTGCGTAGCGAAAAAATTTCATCTTGAGGATGGTATTTAGCCTGATATTAAATGAAGTCAAGATTGTAAATACGCAAAATCTAAAGAAGAACTGACTCTGAAATGCACTTGCCAGAACACACCGGTAAGTGCCTAGCGAAAAATTTTCATCTTGAGGATGGTATTTAGCCAGGCGGATTTGTCAAAAGCTTTGAAGTGGCAAGTATTCGAACCTACATCGATCGTCGCATATATAATTTACTTGAACTTTACGTATAAAAACCATAAGTGATTCTCAAATTAACTTGATACTCACAAGATGCCGGTATCCAGGTCAACGGTTTTTATTGTCGATTATTAAAAAAAGTTCATCAAATATCACACAATCAAAATGTACATCGTAATTAACGGGTTAATCTATGAAATAGACGTTTCGTGCGATATTCGTCCTTATTTACACCGAAGTAGAATTCAGATATGTGGAACGCGTAAATATTTATGGTTATTATGAAGTATGGGTGTCGATCGTTTACGTGGACGTTTAACACTTCATACTTTCTCGATATGATATAAAGTAAAAGTTGTTACGACGTAAGGAGAGCTTCTTGTACACAGCGTTGCGTCGCGCTACACCGTACCGAATATTGTTATATTTTAGGTTTTTTGTACTTTATATGTGTTAGAGTTTGATAACACTCTCATTTAATGTTAAGTGTCGACGTTGTTTAAGATGGTAAACACGGCAAAAAGAGGTGACTGGTTCTCAAATAAAGTTGCCGGAACACTCTAACACGTGCCTGGTGATAGATTTTCAACTCAACAACATAAAGTCTTAATCCTGATGATATTGACTTTTATTAATAGTCCAACGGTGCTCACGCATAAACGTAGACTAAACATTAAATACCTAAGACACCTAAAACGGTTATAATTGGATTTAGCTCATTTTTAAATATAATGACTCACTTAGTTCTTACTCCTTTATATTTGGCGTGTTGCTACACATTAACCACATTGTTAATCAAAGTCAAATGAGATTAGGCTAAGCAAAAATGATAATATTTTATAGAAGTAACTTACATTCTGCGAAAGGGTTAATGGAATTAAAATAATAAAAGACAGTCTATAGTGAATTCCACAAAATACGAAGTGCAGTAAACTCTCCTTATTTGCGGGAGACGTGGTCCATAATTATGTCGCGAATATGGAAATAGTATTTTGTATAGAAATGTAGGAGGAGGTGGAATCTAAGATGGGAAAATGAAACAAAAATATTTCTTATTTATTATTATTTAGAGTATGTAGAGATTTAAAAAAAAACATAAAGTTTATACTCCCTTGCGTCTTTTATTGGGTTATTTAATTTCGGATAACTTACGAAGGTGATCGAGAGCATTGTTTAAAACCTTAAAACCTTAAATTCTAATATATACGTGTATCTACATATTCATACGTAATATATTCGAAACCAGCTTATTAAATTCGTTTTTTTTCTATGTCATAGGTGGCAAACCAACAGGTGGGTCACCTGATGTTAAGTGATCTCCACCCTACGTGGACACTAACAGCACCAGAGGAGTCGCAAGTGCGTTGCCACTCCGGCGCTCTCGCTGACCGAACGAAACACAACAATGCAAGCACTGTTACTTCACGTCGGTTTTCTTTGAGAGGGTGGTACAACCCCTGGGGAGCCGACCCATTCATGCTGAAACCAGTATTCGTATATCGTATAAAATAGAGTTAATTATAAAAGGCCACACAAATACCATAGCAGTATAGATATTTCAAAGGCCGTAGAGACATGTCGCGTCGTCTGGAAAGTAGCGCGATTGTGGCTTATGTAAAGGAACATTATTAGGCTTAGACACAATAAGCTTTGCTTCTTTGTACATATTTTGTAGTTTATTTCGTTGTTTATTAAAACCTATTATAAAGATTAATTAGGTATATCTGGGTAATTTTGAATCCACGAATAAAGACAGCTGTCTGTACTCATAAAACAACAAAACCATTTTAACACGACAAAGTCGCGCGCATTATTTAGTATACTTGCGGCAGTTCTTTTTGAATGAATTTATATTTTAGGTTACATTTTCAAGTAACTATACGAGATATAGTATTTATATTGCTTATGGCGATTGTAGGGATGCGGTGTGATATGCGGTCCCTTTTATTACGCGTGTATCATTCAACTTCTTCTCATGGTAATACGAGTATACAACTATTACTGTAAGTAGAGAAACCACTAAATCAATAAGAAATCACTTTCTATCTATACTTCTACTATAATTATATTAAATTTTTTGTTCGTTATGGATAATGTCAAAAAATACTTAACCAATTTTAAAAATTCTTTTGCCTATAGAAATATTTTGTGAATCAAAATTTTAAAATGACTAAAATTTAAAAAATCTAATCATGATTTAGCCACAATTAACAATCCATTAATTTGTATATATTTCATGAAAAACACCCTCTCCATTGTGTCTTAGTGAAACGCTAATTGAAAAAATAGCTCTAAGTAAACTGACATAACTTAAAACATTTGATTTTTCTTGTATGAAAGAAAACTTTAAGAAACATTTAATTATTTATAACCAGCTGAAATGTGTTCTATGCTTTTCTGAGTAATTTTTAACAATTTAATATTATGTTATACCTCAATATTTTACGAGTTTGCGTGTAATTTTTTTATTTATTATTTTTGTTTTGAGCATCTTAATTATTTAAATTATATTATATAGTAATATTTAGTATCCCGAGTATCAACCAGTATCAACGAGAAAGCTAAATTTCATGATGAATGTTTGGATGGTTAAGGAGGTGAAAACTTAATAAGCTAACAAACAACTCACAATAGGAATTTTGTAGAGTTATTATCGACACTTGCATAGAAGTTTATATAGTAGTTCAATCAAAACACAATAGATGACGGGTAGTTCGTTTCAAGAAATGAATGTATTCCATATAATTTTCATGATTGAACATGAAAAATTATGTAAACTATATATATTTTATATTGTAGAGGCTAATCAGTGAAAAAATACATTTAAAGAATGTAAAAGACAACCCACTTATAAATCATATATATGTGAAAATATCAATTGTAGTTGTTGAACAAATTAATTCAGTTTTTTAAGTTAGCCTGTGCATTTTACATAAAATATAGTAAGTTAAAATGATAATTATTTTAGAATTAATTTGTTCCTTCAGTAATTAAAACAATTCTCTAAACGTACCGATTATGATCATATAGTGCATCCCTTCGTTGTGCACTTTATTCACGAAGTCTGGTAACCCCGCAAACTTCACAGTGTCGTATGTGAAATCGTTCTGTTTGTGCATATAATCTATGTCGTTCCATTGAACATCCTGTAAGTAACGAATATGCTTAAATAAATGCAAGTGCCCGTCAATTTATTAATATATTACGTATGTATACATATTGCGTGCATGTGAATATTGCGTGCAAGTGAATATTACGCGCATATGAATATTACGTGCATGTGAATATTACGTGTATGTGAATATTGCGTGCATGTGAATATTGCGTGCATGTGAGCATTACGTGCATATGAATATCGCGGACACGTGAATATTGCGTGCATGTGAATATTGCACCCATTCATGCTGAAACCAGTATTCGTATATCGTATAAAATAGAGTTAATTATAAAAGGCCACACAAATACCATAGCAGTATAGATATTTCAAAGGCCGTAGAGACATGTCGCGTCGTCTGGAAAGTAGCGCGATTGTGGCTTATGTAAAGGAACATTATTAGGCTTAGACACAATAAGCTTTGCTTCTTTGTACATATTTTGTAGTTTATTTCGTTGTTTATTAAAACCTATTATAAAGATTAATTAGGTATATCTGGGTAATTTTGAATCCACGAATAAAGACAGCTGTCTGTACTCATAAAACAACAAAACCATTTTAACACGACAAAGTCGCGCGCATTATTTAGTATACTTGCGGCAGTTCTTTTTGAATGAATTTATATTTTAGGTTACATTTTCAAGTAACTATACGAGATATAGTATTTATATTGCTTATGGCGATTGTAGGGATGCGGTGTGATATGCGGTCCCTTTTATTACGCGTGTATCATTCCACTTCTTCTCATGGTAATACGAGTATACAACTATTACTGTAAGTAGAGAAACCACTAAATCAATAAGAAATCACTTTCTATCTATACTTCTACTATAATTATATTAAATTTTTTGTTCGTTATGGATAATGTCAAAAAATACTTAACCAATTTTAAAAATTCTTTTGCCTATAGAAATATTTTGTGAATCAAAATTTTAAAATGACTAAAATTTAAAAAATCTAATCATGATTTAGCCACAATTAACAATCCATTAATTTGTATATATTTCATGAAAAACACCCTCTCCATTGTGTCTTAGTGAAACGCTAATTGAAAAAATAGCTCTAAGTAAACTGACATAACTTAAAACATTTGATTTTTCTTGTATGAAAGAAAACTTTAAGAAACATTTAATTATTTATAACCAGCTGAAATGTGTTCTATGCTTTTCTGAGTAATTTTTAACAATTTAATATTATGTTATACCTCAATATTTTACGAGTTTGCGTGTAATTTTTTTATTTATTATTTTTGTTTTGAGCATCTTAATTATTTAAATTATATTATATAGTAATATTTTTTTATATGCATACTGTTGTTGCCTGTAAATAGGGTAATATCTAGCAAAAACGTTGAACTGTACACTTTAATCTAATAACAATGTATTCCTGTTGAAACCTAAAGAAATAAATACAATTACCTGTACCCCTGACAACGTGTGTGAAAAATTTCGTTATGATCGGTTGAGTTGTTTAGCCGTGAAAGCGTAACAACAAACACATTCACATTTATAATATTACTTCGGATGAAGACATCGTAAAAAAATATATAAGATTCGTTAAATTTTATTTTAGATAACGTATTGTACGTATTGGTAATTCAAAAAAGTTTGGTTACTTTTTTTATGTCATAGGTGGCAATCGAACAGGTGACCTGATGTTAAGTGATCACCACCGTCCATGGGCACTATCAACACCAGAGGCGTCGCAAGTGCGTTGCCACACTTTGGGGGAAGGGTTAGAGGAGGTAGAGGAGAGGGGAGGTCTAGGGGAGGATAGGTAGGCCTCCGGCGCTCTCACTGCAAGCACTGTTACTTCACATCGGTTTTCTATGAGATGGTGGTACTACCCCGGGCGAGCCGGCCCATTCATGCTGAAACCAGTAATAGTTTCAGCATGGCTCTATCAACATTATAAGTTATAGTTTAAAATAATTTGGATACTTACGTATTAAATGCACCGCGCTTGCCGAATTTTCGTTACGACCTTGCTTAAGTAGTATTTATTCACTATTATCGACTCCTATTCGCTTTCATTCCCATGTACACCACTTGTTCAACTCGACAATAGCAGTAATATTGTAGAAGACTAATTGTAACCCTATTACCTAAAAAACTGTTACTGGTTTTACTGAGTCTGAAACATGGGACGACCACTCCGTTGAACTGTACACTTTAATCTAATAACAATGTATTCCTGTTGAAACCTAAAGAAATAAATACAATTACCTGTACCCCTGACAACGTGTGTGAAAAATTTCGTTATGATCGGTTGAGTTGTTTAGCCGTGAAAGCGTAACAACAAACACATTCACATTTATAATATTACTTCGGATGAAGACATCGTAAAAAAATATATAAGATTCGTTAAATTTTATTTTAGATAACGTATTGTACGTATTGGTAATTCAAAAAAGTTTGGTTACTTTTTTTATGTCATAGGTGGCAATCGAACAGGTGACCTGATGTTAAGTGATCACCACCGTCCATGGGCACTATCAACACCAGAGGCGTCGCAAGTGCGTTGCCACACTTTGGGGGAAGGGTTAGAGGAGGTAGAGGAGAGGGGAGGTCTAGGGGAGGATAGGTAGGCCTCCGGCGCTCTCACTGCAAGCACTGTTACTTCACATCGGTTTTCTATGAGATGGTGGTACTACCCCGGGCGAGCCGGCCCATTCATGCTGAAACCAATAATAGTTTCAGCATGGCTCTATCAACATTATAAGTTATAGTTTAAAATAATTTGGATACTTACGTATTAAATGCACCGCGCTTGCCGAATTTTCGTCACGACCTTGCTTAAGTAGTATTTATTCACTATTATCGACTCCTATTTGCAGCTCGTCAATCCTCAAATTTTACTTTCGCTAGCGTAGAGCCCCTGAAGTACGAAATAGACCGTCAGACAGAATACGGACCACTTTGGGGACCTATGGTTACACCTTGTTAGCAAAAATGGCCTACTACGTTCACAGTTGTTATCTTCTCGCCTGTATTTACCTAAAGAATTAATTTTGCATAACAATAAAAATAAATATTCGCTTCTAATCCAAATCTCTTAGAAGCAATACTTACCTTAAAATATTATGATGAGTAAATCTACTGTAAAGTAAAATAAAAATGTTCAAGAACCAAACTCATTAGAACGGTTGAACGCGTCTGTAGTTTCACTTTTAACATGTTCATGTACAATCTTCATTAATATAAAGTATTTTGTTAACCGGGTACATACTAGACGAATGTACTCGCGAACTAAATGTTCGACCAGTGTGAACATGCCTCGAGACACGATGCAACGCGCGCATTAAAACTAATTTTGAAGTAAAATGTCGCGTCGTCTGGAAAGTAGCGCGATTGTGGCTTATGTAAAGGAACATTATTAGGCTTAGACACAATAAGCTTTGCTTCTTTGTACATATTTTGTAGTTTATTTCGTTGTTTATTAAAACCTATTATAAAGATTAATTAGGTATATCTGGGTAATTTTGAATCCACGAATAAAGACAGCTGTCTGTACTCATAAAACAACAAAACCATTTTAACACGACAAAGTCGCGCGCATTATTTAGTATACTTGCGGCAGTTCTTTTTGAATGAATTTATATTTTAGGTTACATTTTCAAGTAACTATACGAGATATAGTATTTATATTGCTTATGGCGATTGTAGGGATGCGGTGTGATATGCGGTCCCTTTTATTACGCGTGTATCATTCAACTTCTTCTCATGGTAATACGAGTATACAACTATTACTGTAAGTAGAGAAACCACTAAATCAATAAGAAATCACTTTCTATCTATACTTCTACTATAATTATATTAAATTTTTTGTTCGTTATGGATAATGTCAAAAAATACTTAACCAATTTTAAAAATTCTTTTGCCTATAGAAATATTTTGTGAATCAAAATTTTAAAATGACTAAAATTTAAAAAATCTAATCATGATTTAGCCACAATTAACAATCCATTAATTTGTATATATTTCATGAAAAACACCCTCTCCATTGTGTCTTAGTGAAACGCTAATTGAAAAAATAGCTCTAAGTAAACTGACATAACTTAAAACATTTGATTTTTCTTGTATGAAAGAAAACTTTAAGAAACATTTAATTATTTATAACCAGCTGAAATGTGTTCTATGCTTTTCTGAGTAATTTTTAACAATTTAATATTATGTTATACCTCAATATTTTACGAGTTGTTTGTATTTTTTTTTATTTATTATTTTAGTTTTGAGCATTTTAATTATTTAAATTATATTATATAGTAATAATTTAAGATATGCATACTGTTGTTGCCTGTAAATAGGGTAATATCTAGCAAAAACGTTGAACTGTACACTTTAATCTAATAACAATGTATTCCTGTTGAAACCTAAAGAAATAAATACAATTACCTGTACCCCTGACAACGTGTGTGAAAAATTTCGTTATGATCGGTTGAGTTGTTTAGCCGTGAAAGCGTAACAACAAACACATTCACATTTATAATATTACTTCGGATGAAGACATCGTAAAAAAATATATAAGATTCGTTAAATTTTATTTTAGATAACGTATTGTACGTATTGGTAATTCAAAAAAGTTTGGTTACTTTTTTTATGTCATAGGTGGCAATCGAACAGGTGACCTGATGTTAAGTGATCACCACCGTCCATGGGCACTATCAACACCAGAGGCGTCGCAAGTGCGTTGCCACACTTTGGGGGAAGGGTTAGAGGAGGTAGAGGAGAGGGGAGGTCTAGGGGAGGATAGGTAGGCCTCCGGCGCTCTCACTGCAAGCACTGTTACTTCACATCGGTTTTCTATGAGATGGTGGTACTACCCCGGGCGAGCCGGCCCATTCATGCTGAAACCAGTAATAGTTTCAGCATGGCTCTATCAACATTATAAGTTATAGTTTAAAATAATTTGGATACTTACGTATTAAATGCACCGCGCTTGCCGAATTTTCGTCACGACCTTGCTTAAGTAGTATTTATTCACTATTATCGACTCCTATTCGCAGCTCGTCAATCCTCAAATTTTACTTTCGCTAGCGTGGAGCCCCTGAAGTACGAAATAGACCGTCAGGGGTCCATACGGACCACTTTGGGGACCTATGATGTACACCTTGTTAGCAAAGATGGCCTACTACGTTCACAGTTGTTATCATCTCGCCTGTATTTACCTAAAGAATTAATTTTGCATAACAATAAAAATAAATATTCGCTTCTAATCCAAATCTCTTAGAAGCAATACTTACCTTAAAATATTATGATGAGTAAATCTACTGTAAAGTAAAATAAAAATGTTCAAGAACCAAACTCATTAGAACGGTTGAACGCGTCTGTAGTTTCACTTTTAACATGTTCATGTACAATCTTCATTAATTTAAAGTATTTTGTTAACCGGGTACATATTAGACGAATGTACTCGCGAACTAAATGTTCGACCAGTGTGAACATGCCTCGAGACACGATGCAACGCGCGCATTAAAACTAATTTTGAAGTAAAACTTCTTATGGAAGGACTTTGAAATTCTGATCTCTAACCTTTTTGTATGACGAAAAGTAGTGGAGGTAAACACTGTGTCGGGTAGAGTGTCAAAATCACCGGTTCTCGTCCGATAGCACGTCCGAAGTTAAGTAACGTCGGTGCGGTCAGTACTTTGATGGGTGACCGCCTGGGAACACAGTATAATAGTGCCTTTTTTCTCTATAATACAAAAAAGTTCTCTCGTGTGTTTTGTTGACATACCCTGTTCGTTTTTTTCTCTTCTTTTTTAAGTATTATTTGAAATTTTACTTTTTTTTTCTAACGAGGGCTTGGTGTTTAAACTGACTACTCCTATACAGACATGTATATAGAAGAAAAATAATTTTGATATATATATTACGAGATCGTTAAACTAGGACACCGTTTAAGTTATCACCAAAATACATAGAGAAGCGTTTTATGCTATTTTATGTTTTAAATCATTATTTTGTACTATATAAAATTTAACTCTAGCTTTGTGAAGCCTGCTTCGGTACTACCGATTAAGGTAGAGAGGCGTCCTCGCGAACCAAACCTCGAGGCAACCACCCGAGACCTTGCGGTATGTGTGGACACAGCTGATAAAATAGTGTGTCAGTAGTGATGGTAATTCAGAGACGTTTTGTCAATCGAAAGTTTCATCGACTTAACAATTTATTTACGTTCCAACAAAACCACAGTGATATTTGTGGAGTGCGACACTAAGACGGTGTAATTTTTTTTTTAAAGTAAAACTTCTTTAGGTGCGACTAGGAGGTAACTGTACGACAATGCAACGGAAGTCCGTTATATCAATATGGCGTCACGTTTCTGTACCTTCCGGTTTTTTAATATTTTTGATTTTGTCAATAAATAGTTTATAAATAAATCAATAAACAATTTTTGAAAAAATAAATAAATTGAATAATAATAAAAATAATACAATAGAATTAATTATGTATATATGGGCGCGCAACCGTACTGCCACCTGGTTTCAATGTAAGTAAGTAACAAATTAACTCAAAGCTTCATTATCTGTAGTGCCATCTATCAGCTAATTCAGAATTTAAATAACACAGAAAAAAAAAATAGTAACTCTCTGTTATAAATTAAATAAAATATAGAAAAGTACGCACAGATTACTATGATAACTAACGAATTAAATTAATTATGATTTAATAGAGTTCGCCATCATTTATAACGCCAAAGAAGTTTTACTTCAATCGTGTGTGACGGTTACACGCACTCGTTTTGTTTGGTAACCAAACTTCTAGTAGATTATTACTGGCATTGTCGAGTAGATAATAACCAAGTTTCTTACCATGATTTCAATGTTCTAACAAGATGGTGGCTCTCTTGCACGTAATAATCGATTTGCAGTCGAGTGAAAACATACGAGTCCATTCGATGTGTTTCAACAATCGATTGTAACGATTTTTATCTTTTATCACATCACGCATCGATAAATGTGCGTATCGAAAATATAATGTGATGTACTGTATTGAAGGCTGGTTTGTTATCGCGACCATATTATAACTCAGTTTTTTTTATTGTTTAATGATATTCATTGTTACCGCCTCATTGTTATGTGACGCGCTGAGTTTTGCAGGTTCAAGTTATTCAATCTACAAATAATTGTTCGGATTCTAAGAATCGTTCTTTCTGGATTCTTTGCGTTTATTAATTCTGTATCAGTGAAGTACCTTATGAACCAGGACTTGGTTTATATTGCAAGAGTTAATCTTAAAAAAAAAAACAATAATACAGTCTTATTAATGAGGTCTCGTCGATTAGTGAGAGATATTATATAGTAAGATATATAGTAAGAAATATAATAGGTTTTTATAGCAAAATTAAATCACGGTCTCAATAAAATCTCAATTTAAAGAAATGTATTCACATATATAATTACAGTTTTAGCATTTTGTTTGAATGTTAAAATCTATTGTAACCAGTTTCGTGAAAAAGAAAAAAAAATGAGAGAAGATGAAGTTCTAAATTCTAAATCTGTATCTATTTTAATACATATGTAGATTTGTCTGCATATTTATTTATTTTTTAATCTGAAACCATAAAATGTGAGTAAAATTAAAATAAAAAAATAAGTCGAAAATAATTACTATATGAAAACACATACGAAGCCGCTGGCACAAATAGTTAAGTAATCTTCGAAAACTTTCCATTCCATGTATTTTTGTTATCAGATATTATTATACATTTGCTATATAGCATTTTACAAAGCTTTCAAAATGAAATTAAAATGTCAATTCCATGGATACGATGTTAAAATTTCATTACCTTTCCCAAGCGTATCCGTGGTGATGCAGTTTTATCCGCCTCCTTCGTAATGTTAAATCTCTCTAACTTGGTTACATCAAAACTTAAAGTATATAGTCGACGGGAAAGCGCTTTATTATAAAAAAATAACGTGTCTTAAACTGTGACATGTGACAAACGCGAAGACAAACTTATTTTTTGCAATCGCAGCTTCGTATCCGATGCGTAAGGCATACATATATGCCTTTTTATAACAGCACGAGTAAGTTTGCAGCGTGCACAATAAGAGCATTGTATGTTGTTCCCATGTTGATATCTCGGCGATTTCCAGAAACTAGAAAGTCGATTGTGGTTAAGACTTGTAAGTAACTTATCTTAATTACAAAGATAGCGTTTCCATCTGAAAATTAGCAACACTTACCGCGCAAAACTAACTGCTACATCTAATTTACGGGGTGGTAGGGTTTTACAGCCTGAGTATAATAGTGCCTTTTTTCTCTATAATACAAAAAAGTTCTCTCGTGTGTTTTGTTGACATACCCTGTTCGTTTTTTTCTCTTCTTTTTTAAGTATTATTTGAAATTTTACTTTTTTTTTCTAACGAGGGCTTGGTGTTTAAACTGACTACTCCTATACAGACATGTATATAGAAGAAAAATAATTTTGATATATATATTACGAGATCGTTAAACTAGGACACCGTTTAAGTTATCACCAAAATACATAGAGAAGCGTTTTATGCTATTTTATGTTTTAAATCATTATTTTGTACTATATAAAATTTAACTCTAGCTTTGTGAAGCCTGCTTCGGTACTACCGATTAAGGTAGAGAGGCGTCCTCGCGAACCAAGTCCTTAGGAGTAGCAATCCAGTCACTGAAGTCAAATTCGACGTATGTTTGTGTATTCTAGCTAGGCTATCAAGCCTTGAGTTGAAAATATTTCGCCAAACACCTATAGGTGTGTTCCAGTAGCTGCACTCCAGACCCAGTCTTCCTCTAGATTTAGCGTGTTTACCATGTTAGAACACATAACACATATATAACACGTAACAAATATTACGTAAGCACTGATGGGGGGAGGAACAATTTATTTACGTTCCAACAAAACCACAGTGATATTTGTGGAGTGCGACACTAAGACGGTGTAATTTTTTTTTTAAAGTAAAACTTCTTTAGGTGCGACTAGGAGGTAACTGTACGACAATGCAACGGAAGTCCGTTATATCAATATGGCGTCACGTTTCTGTACCTTCCGGTTTTTTAATATTTTTGATTTTGTCAATTATATGAATGTTTACGTAATTATGGAGGGGAGGGTTAAGAAAATTGCTTATTTTTGCTGACCAGGGGGAGGGGACGGCCAGGAATTATAAAAATTCAGCTTACGTAATACTTGAATGGCAACTTGTAAAGTATAAAAAGCTTACTATAAATAGTAGGACGGAGTGACATCATAAATTATCAACACTGTTATCTGGTAGGTTGTGGACCATCTAAATTTTAACACTTTGCTACGCCGAAATCACATGTTTCTTTAAGGACGACATTGCATTTTTGCAATTATAGAAAGATCTAGCACTCCGGTCACCAATGATCACCGTGTCGTCATGAGAGAAACCATGGCCGGTCATATATGACCAACGTGGCAATCACAGTGTTAGATCTGGTTCGATGACAAGCGAGGACCATATTAATATATTCATCCACGTGATGTATTCTTCCATGACTTGGTGAGGGAGGAACGGTAATGAACTCAAACCAGAGCCGATACATTATAGTTAATATTATAATATGGTTCAGTCGCTGATCGTCCATTAGTTAGAGATGAGGAAATAGTACGACCAAAGCTGTGAAACAAGGATGAGTAGTTTGGTCTAAAAAGTGGGTATGTTTGCTGTACATCTAGTATTTAATCGTAGTAGTAGGGTGTATAGTAGTAACTAACTAGATGTCTAGTATCATGCGAATGGTGTTAAACAAGTCACAGTGTAAATCCAGCCGCTAAGACGTTGTTAGGCCGGAATAATAGCGATGGGTATTGAATGATGTATTGTAGACATCCCTAAATTTGCTACAGATTTTGGATAGCAATGTACTTTCTTACCATCAGGTAGAGTGACATCACCTTAACCTATTGCAAAACCAAAAGAAATACATTATCTAAATAAGCTCAAGAAGGACCGAATGGTAAACGCCTATGTCAGCGAGTTATCACGCCGCGGGGTTCAGTCGCATGATTACCTTCTTACGAAACAGTCGTCCTTTATAGATTATTTGTTTATGAAATAAACGCAAGTAAAACAGGGAACTCAGCTAATTAATTATAGAACCACATATGTGAATAACGATTGAGAAACACGATGACTCAACCATGTAAACCTTCACGTAGAAACAATTACCCATTTATGGCCCTTAGCCTTTTACTAGGTCAGTGGGTAAATACAGCTATGGAGGAAAGCTGTTGTAGGCATCTCTTCCGAGATCTAAAAGGACAATCGACATTAACCTTGGCCTTGCTTGAACTAAAAGGGCAAGGACACGCGGAAATTACTATATCAGTCAACTGTGAAATTAACTCATCGTTTTAATTACCACATTATTGTGATCAGTTTTGGGCAAAAAATTTAATTTTCTTGATTTCTTTTTTTAACGACCTTCTCTGTCCTCCCCTTCTAGCTTCGAATCATTTTACATTCGACCACGATTCAGGCTGGAAGTCGGCCAACGGTAAGTTTTGGATAAAATTGTAATTGTTGTTAATATGAATATAGCTTTTGGGAACTCGCGAATACGCTCCATTTGTAAATAAAAACGTATTCCAAAAATCAATGTTTTATATAACTAATTATAAATAATCACTATTGGCAATTGACGCAGTTCTAATGCAACAAAGGTCACCTCTTCTAGGGTATGTATGTTTGTGTAGTTTTTGAGGATAATAAAATATAAATAATCGTCACCTGGTATTTAAGACTCGAATTTGATTAACTAGGAATTAGGGTTTAACCATAATTCTAGATATTGATTGTGTATTGGGACCTTATCGACGTTCGATTGAATTTCAAATTTTTATTTTAACCTTTTTAGTAAATTAATTATATATCGCAATATATTCTACTATGTCCATCGAAATTACAAAAATAATTTTAATGAAACAATGTCCTCTTCACAATGTTTTGTGATGCAATTTGATCGCATGCGATCCGAGATAGTACGCCAAGTCTAGAAAGGAGTATAGAATAAAGACCTTTTTTACATGGGGAGTTCCCTAACGGATACCCATCTTGCAGGGCAACTGAGGATGGGTTAAGTCCGATTCGCACGGACTAAACCCCATGGTGCCTTCTTACACCTTTTGGTCGAGGAAGCAAGGTCTGCCTACTGGCACTGTGACTGCTCCCTCGACAGATGTTGGTCCCTCCGAGGAGCCCCGACTGTGATCTGAGGGGTCAAGATGGTAGGCCCCTCAATGAGTGTTGAATACGATAAAGACCTGATAACACATTTCTAACTTCAGATTTGTATGTAGAATATTCTGTAGTTAATCTTATTGACTATGTTTCCTTTTAACGAATGTCCAGAGACGCTGTAATACTGTTTTAGTAAAGATTTTTCAGTCGCGTTCGATCTTTAAGTTTATAAATACTGTGAGCAAAATAAGAAAGTTCTTAATAAATACGTTACACCTTCCATTCTATTTGATATCTTAACAGTTGGCTACATCTTAACTATGTGAAAGAGCATTGTCACATTGTAAATATCAGGAGAATGTCTCTGAGAGCCGTCTGATGTGGAGATAGTTGTGAATTTGTCTGACTGTTACCCCGTCTTAGTTAACGCCCACAACAATAAAAGTTAATTGTTCGCTTCTCACATTTTAATGATTGTTTTTCGTTTTAATTATACTAAAAGTAAACTGAACAATTTGTTTTTGAAGTGAAAACCACATTAGGCGTGTGTTTTTTTTTGGCAAGAGATAAATTTATAATTTCGCGTCATGACATGCTAATAAGCGTGACCAACTGTATTGCGCTTGCTCGGCTTGCGTCAGACTAGCGACGTGTATTATAAGAGCCTATATAAATCTAATAATAATTTGTATCGAGATTGTGCAACCCACGATATGTTTAATGAACTAATAAACAATATAAAAAAGTATATAACTATTATTTGGAGTTCCAATAGATGTGAACGAGATACGTATGATAATAATTTTAATTTACAAATAATAGAATTTAAATAATTAACTAAAATTGGTTTAAAAATTCAAAAGAGAACTGTAAGTGGTAGAGCCACGCTGAAGCTATTATTGATTTCAGCATAAATGGGTCGCCCGGGGTAGTACCACCCGACCCACAGAAACACCGACGTGAAGTAACAGTGCTTGCACTGTTGCGTTTCGTTCGGTCAGTGAGAGCGCCGGATATCCACTCCCTCTCCCTCAAACAGAGGCTGGCAACGCACTTGCGACTCCCTGGTGTTGATGGTGTCTATAAACGGCGGTGATCACTTACCATCAGGTCACTCGCCTGTTCGTTTGTCCCCTATAACATAAAAAAAGTTTCATTGTTTTGAGTTTTTACTTTTGTCGACATTACCTATGACTGATTTGACGGTTTTTTTTAAATATCTATAACGTCATGGGAAAACTTCATATAGGCATTATTAAAAAAAATCAAAAATCATATAGAAATAGTTTCTAGAAAGAAGTCTCCTGCTAAAAGCGCTGTTATAGTTTAAATTTTGAGATTTATTCTCGTCAACACAGCACATGATATCTTTTTTTATGTTTTACAGGTTTTCGCGTATGACCACAATCCCATCCTGAGGATAGATGATTATTTGGTCTAAGGAAGTGAATACGCTAAACCTAAAGTGAGGTTTTTTTATTACAACACGGCAAAATTACTGCACTATGCCTGTTGGTAAGCACAGTACAATCCAAAAACAATGGCGACTACCGAGTTACACACTACCCATCGCCGGTCGCCGCTGTCACGGCGTCTTGCGGTAAGGATATGCACAGGCTGATCCCGAAACGC
>MU159177.1:292731-313552 GCA_015888305.1 Antheraea pernyi
CGGGCTTTTTCGCCATATACATGGTGGTTGCGACCCAGTCAGGCTGTAAAACCCTACCACCCCGCTTTCGCCATTGCTTCGTTCGTCAGGTTGGCTATTAACGTCCAAACTTCCAAGAATAGAAGAACATTCAAGAATTATTTATACCTCATCTTGGTCATCGCTTAAAATGCGTTTTTCCTTTACTTATAAAATGTTTATAAATCTATTTTATTTTCGGTTATCCATTTTATCTACATGTACAGAACATGTACATCATACTTCATTCTATAATGTACTAGCTTTTGCCCGTGATTTCATTCGTGTGGAACTTAATGTGAACAAAACTATATGTAAAAAAACAGTGATTAAGAATGTCATCTGTATTAAGTTCATTTACTTATCTACTTTTATCTTGTACTTAAGTCGCTTCGCCATTAAAATTATAATAACTTTTGATAGAACAAATGGATTTTAATGAAACAAATACTAAATGTTACTGACTAAATGAGATATTCGAAGATATTAAGATTATCTTGAAGAGATTTTATCATGGACGGCAGTATTTTAGTAGTGGTGCGTGTCCAAAGAAACAGACATTTCTAAAAATGATTGAAATGTATTTAATTAATTACTCCTAGACATCTGCGACAATTTTTTTCACAAATATCTAAAAAGTACAGACACGTTACATTCACATTCTTATGATATGTATAAATGTTACAATGTTGTACTCGATTCAAATTATTGTATAGTGTTTTTGTACTTCCAGTTTCTAACGCGTTCATTTAGATTTGTTTTATTCTTTTACCCTTAAGAATGTAAATGAAAAATTTCGTGAGGATTGATCGAGTAGTTAGGATGTGAAAGCCTAACAAACAAACTAACTTCCGCATTTGTAATATTAGTTAGGAACTCGGAAAATTGTATACTTAAATTGTTCGTAACAAAATGCTAACGTGATAGACATGCTCTTTCACGCGTGATTGGAGTGTGCAAGATTGAACACGGAAAATTTTTTTTCGAACTGACTACGCCATTGACCAAGCAAGGTCTTAACAGCTTCACCGGACTACTAAGGCGAGCGCTTAAGGCACTCAGCCGATTTTATTTTGACAACTAGCTCAAGGGTGCGCGGCACACCTCGGCTTTGGCTGTTGCCTGATACATGCAATTCGCGACCTATGTGAGCTACCTAAGCTAAGCTAACTATTCATACATATATGAGTTGTTGAAACATATATGTGTACCAAGCATACATACCTCAACAACTCTTATATATATTTCGTATCGGATAATATTCTAAACTATTTCAGTTTGATAAGGGAAAAAAAAAAAACCCTTCCACTTGCATGTGTAAGCGTGTATGCGTGCACGTGTATGGAGGTGATATGTGTCGTCGCAGTGATGTAAGATTTTTATGTCACTGTATCGCGCGAGGTGAACACGGGAAAGCGCGTATGTTTATTTTTCTTTATACCACGACGGTAGCAAACAAGCATGCGGGCCGCCTGATGTAAAGTTGTCACCGCAGCTTATGGACACTTGTAACATCAGAAGTTACATACGCGTTACCGACCTTTAAATAACCTATGTGAATTCACGAGTTAATTGTAATTGTTTGTCTTTACACGTGCACTGTTTCCTGTGCAAAAGCGTTTTCACGCAGGAAAGAGCGTGTACTGTAAAGGCAGTTACTAACTACTTAAATAAATTTCACTAAATAACACACATTTACGCTAGAATATTTATATAGCTTCAAACGACATAACAATTACTGTAAGTTGACCAATATATAAAAACATACTAAAATTTTGTTACCAAATTGATCATATCTGATTAACGATAACAATTATAATTACGAATATAACAATTGTTATAACAACTAGATGAAATCATTACTCCTTTAGTCTTTCAACAGTTCACCCAGTTCTCGCGTTTGTACGGAAACGCACTACATATTATGTAAAAGTACTATCCCACGACGATACAAAGCATTGCGTTTGAGGCATCTTCTATTTGGTACAAGATAAACGCTTTTAGCGTATAAATACTCTCTAAAATGACAGCAATAACCTTAAAATACATTATTATCGATCAATATAACAGATATAATTAAGATTTCAATTATTATGTGTTATTTAATGCATATTTCTTGGACGTAAGTGCATTTTTTTTCCAAATGAAAAAAATATTAAAAATAATCTAAATTAAAAACAACATCTAACAAATACACTTTTCGGTGAAGAAAAATATTTTTGATATCGAAACTATATGCAATTGAGCATTTTACGTACTTACCTCCCAAATTATTATATTCAATATGATTAGAGCATTTTACGTACTTACCTCCCAAACTATCAAGTTTTTACAAGACAGCTCAAAAGTCAAATTTCTACCACTAGATGATAATATTAATTTCGTATTAATTCATTTCTCTTTGTCCTGTATCATGAGCATCTTTGTTCTTACACAACTCAGTTTAAAAATCTATGGCCAAGGAGAAACAGTTTATTTTGTCATAAATGTTATATAAAATTCTTGATTTTACCACCCGAACAAGAACTAAAATCTAAGCGGAGATTCAGTTTGATGTCCTGTATCCGTAATGCCTCCCTGAGTTCTCATTATTTGTGTCTAGCCGACGATAGTTAAATAACCACGCTCATCGCCTTTAAAGTCTTCCGCAACTGCCGTAGAAGTGTTGGAATATACAAAGTCATGTAATCAAATATTTTTAATACATATTACGGAACTCATCATGTCTCTTTAATTGATGAAATTTTAGTCAATTTTCAAAATCGCTTGAGCCTATAATTTACGCCTACGTCTATATTGTAGCGTATCTATATAATATAAGGAAGCGTATACGAACACATTTTTATCACTCTTCTCACACGCTTACGACAAATCTATTGTTTTAATGCGTATTAAAATAATTCTCGTAATTAAAGACTTTCTCTTAGAGTTACTCCTAAGTTTTAATTTAGTCTGTGAGAACGTTTCAGATACGTTTAGATGATCATAAATTTGCGACTACATAAGATTTCATCTCCACTCTTACGTATATTGTTGAAAAAGTATCTATATAATAGATGTATTATGTAACTGTTACACGCTAAGCAATATTTGGGGTGTAAGGGGTGTCGAGTAACATCATAAGACTTGAGACACCCAAGCTAACTTCACCTGCACGTGGTGTACCCTGTTGAATAACGAACGAGGCAATGGCGAAAGCGGGGTTGTAAGGTTTTACAGCCCGACTGGGTCGCAACCACCATGTGTATGGCGAAAAAGCCCGTCATAGTGATTCGCTTCCGCGGGTCGCGTTTCGGGATCAGCCTGTGCATATCCAGTTTTTCGCAGGCCGGCATGACAGTGGCGACCGGCGATGGATAAATTCTCTCTCGGTGGTCGCCATTGTTTTTGGATTGTACTGTGCTTACCATCAGGCATAGTGCAGTCATTTTGCCGCACTACAATAAAAAAAAAATTGAACTAAATGACGATACTGATTGATAAGATATGAAAGTGGGTGTGCCAGTTTAAAATATTACTACCCCATCCTACTCTAAGGGTGTCGTTTTTATTTATTTACTTGTACAGTTAAATAGAGTATCCATCGTTTATTATCGGCGATTGATTGATACTGTATTTGTCGTTGCGAAGTTGAATTTATGGGGAATAGTGCAGCGGCCAAAATTTGTTGCTCTTTGGCACCGTCCGGGGACAAGCCCAGGGAATGGGAGATACACTTCCTGCGGACGCCAGTAACACCAGTCCCCTAAAAAGCGAACGGGTGTCGTAAATGGGGCGTGCGTGGCGCCCGACATGATAGCAGTATCTACCTAACTCAGCAATTCGTCCATAACTCAATCAATGCTTGCTTTAGTTGAGGAAACATCTGATTTCCATTCCATGCCACAATTACAGCTGGATAATGTGAGACCTTTTTTAATGGCACCAACTGGGGACCTTTAATGGATAGCAACCAACTCACTGCATCCTAAATAATTAAAATCACAGTGATTTTGGTTATTGTGCACATGTAAAGTGGATGGGAAATAATAAAACGGAATATGCATTCTGACTTGCCACAAAAACCTTCTGGAAATTTCTAACAAAACGGCTACCATCTAAAAATTCATTGAAATGAATGCAAGAAACTTTTCATATCCATTACCTGCTCGAGAATGGCAGTAATACTAGGAGATTGATTGCCAAAAATAAAATAAAGAAGAATTAATATAAAAAGTATGTCTTTACCAATTATGAGACTTATTATGAGTACTTATTTACACACAGAGCTAAAGCTAATTATAATTATCGGACCAAAGTATTTTAATTTGGTGAGAGTTAGTTATAATGAGAGAATAATATATTCACTTGTGTAACACTAGTTGTGTAACATGTTCTCCGATATATATATATATTTATTGAACATTTAATAAGTTTTCCAATATACAATCTATAACGTTCTTAATATCTGCGGATTTATTTCTCATTGACTAATTAATACCAATGATTTAATCCCTGTGTGAAGGATATACTTCTGTTATCAAGTTTAACTATGAATTGTCTTTAATGTAATGCTGACAAACACTCGCCGCTCTGCCCCTCGGCAGCCAGCTTAGGTCTGGTTCCCGGAGTAGAAGCCTTCGAACACACTGCTATGGCGATTTTTTTTATATCATAGGAGGCAAACGAACAGTCAGTTCACCTGATGGTAAATGATCACCACCGGCCATAGACACTTGATACATCAGGAGAGTCGCAAGTGCTTTGCCAGCCTGTGTTTAGGGAGGAGCGGGGTCGGGGAGGGGGGAAAGGGGAAAGGGGGCTTCCGGCGCTCTCACTGACCGAACGAAACGCAACAATGCAAGCAATGTTAGTCCACGTCGGTTTTCTATGAGAGGGTGGTAGCACCCCGAGCGAGCCGACCCATTCATGCTGAAAACAGTAATAGCTTCAGCGTGGCTCTACCACCTACTAAATACAGTAATGCTGTATATTTTTAAGAAGTATTTGTACAACACAAAATACATCACCCCCACATTCGTACGCACATACACACAGATACACCATATGATGGGAGGATTTTAATTTTTTCCTTTATTTTCGAACTGGGTTAATTTAGATTATGGTCCAAGAGCCCGTGAGCGCCAGACCTTCGTATTTTTATAAAAGCTGAAAGTTCTTCTATGTGTGGCCGTAGTACAGGTAAGAATGATCCCCACCCATGAAGCTGAGGCAGCGGTGGCTTTGGCAGGTAACCTGTACCAAAGGTGTATAAAATTCCATCTAAAATTTATCATAAAATAAAATTGTTTTTTTTTAATATTTGATTCATAATAATATAAAAACTCACATTGCTCATTGCCAGACAGAAGAATTAATATAAAAAGTATGTCTTTACCAATTATGAGACTTATTATGAGTACTTATTTACACACAGAGCTAAAGCTAATTATAATTATCGGACCAAAGTATTTTAATTTGGTGAGAGTTAGTTATAATGAGAGAATAATATATTCACTTGTGTAACACTAGTTGTGTAACATGTTCTCCGATATATATATATATTTATTGAACATTTAATAAGTTTTCCAATATACAATCTATAACGTTCTTAATATCTGCGGATTTATTTCTCATTGACTAATTAATACCAATGATTTAATCCCTGTGTGAAGGATATACTTCTGTTATCAAGTTTAACTATGAATTGTCTTTAATGTAATGCTGACAAACACTCGCCGCTCTGCCCCTCGGCAGCCAGCTTAGGTCTGGTTCCCGGAGTAGAAGCCTTCGAACACACTGCTATGGCGATTTTTTTTATATCATAGGAGGCAAACGATCAGCCGTGTCACCTGATGGTAAATGATCACCACCGGCCATAGACACTTGATACATCAGGAGAGTCGCAAGTGCTTTGCCAGCCTGTGTTTAGGGAGGAGCGGGGTCGGGGAGGAGGGAAAGGGGAGTGGGCTTCCGGCGCTCTCACTGACCGAACGAAACGCAACAATGCAAGCACTGTTAGTCCACGTCGGTTTTCTATGAGAGGGTGGTAGCACCCCGAGCGAGCCGACCCATTCATGCTGAAAACAGTAATAGCTTCAGCGTGGCTCTACCACCTACTAAATACAGTAATACTGTATATTTTTAAGAAGTATTTGTACAACACAAAATACATCACCCCCACATTCGTACGCACATACACACAGATACACCATATGGGATTTTAATTTTTTCCTTTATTTTCGAACTGGGTTAATTTAGATTATGGTCCAAGAGCCCGTGAGCGCCAGACCTTCGTATTTTTATAAAAGCTGAAAGTTCTTCTATGTGTGGCCGTAGTACAGGTAAGAATGATCCCCACCCATGAAGCTGAGGCAGCGGTGGCTTTGGCAGGTAACATGTACCAAAGGTGTATAAAATTCCATCTAAAATTTATCATAAAATAAAATTGTTTTTTTTTAATATTTGATTCATAATAATATAAAAACTCACATTGCTCATTGCCAGACAGTTGGTATGGTTACAACCCTGTGCCGGACACCCCTAAACTATTATAATTTATAAAAAATTTCGTTATATTATAGAACCTAAATGGTATATATAATTTTTTGGAGGCATATTAAACTATGTTTACATAGTAGCCGGACAGTTTCGATGGTTCTATCATCTTGCCAGACGCATTCAAAGTGAGCAGTAGTTGGGAGAGATGGAATTTTATACACCTTTATTACCTGTTACCTGCCAAAGCCACCACTGCCTCAGCTTCATGGGTGGGGATCATTCTTACCTGTACTAGGGACACACATAGAAAAACTTTCAGCCTTTATTAAAATACGAAAGTCTGGCACTCACTGGCTCTTGCTCTATTAGCCTAGTTGTCAGACACGAAATACACGTTAGGAGTCATGGGGCTCACATGCCGGTACACATGTGTGTTGCAGGATTTCTTATATGTATGAATAGCTAGCTTAGCATAGACAGATTCGCGAAGTTACATCGAATGCAACAGTCCAAGCCGAGGTTTGGTCACTCTGGCACCCTTGAGCTTCTTGCCAAGCGGCAAAGTGCCTTAAGCGCTCGCCTTAGTAGCCCGGTGAAGCTGTGAAGGCTCATCAGAGTAATTATATTTACAGATTACTGTAGAACGAAAACAGTCGCAGGGAATATCTACTTTTATTCGCATCGAAATTTAATAAATTGAATAACATTCTGATTCAGGAAAAACAAGAACTAAAAAAAAATAGATCTATAAATAAAAAAACAAGACGGTGCAAGTAATAATTAATTAAATCTAAAATAATCCTGCTAACATATTTCCGGTATATATATAAATTTAGCGACGAGCTGTTTAAAATAGTTGCATTGAAAAGAATAATCTCTTTTCCATTAACTGTATTGCAATCGTAAGTAGGTGAGTCTATGAAAAACTTCTAGCATAAAAATAACATAAGACAGATTTAAAATATAAAAAAGTCGGTACCTACTGAACTATTTTCAAAACAATAGAAAGTCGGTAAAAGCCAACGCGTCGTCGTGCTAAGCAAAAATTGCTTTAAAATATTGTTTGAAACAGCATTGATTCAAATCGATTCGAAATAGATCTCTAATGGTTCACGATGGATAACGAATCGCTCTCGAGTGCATAATGTGTAGTGTTGCCATGTATGAAATTTAATAAAATACTATTTTTATATTTTTTTGTTCCTAAACAAACTGAAAGCTGTGAAGGCTCATCAGAGTAATTATATTTACAGATTACTGTAGAACGAAAACAGTCGCAGGGAATATCTACTTTTATTCGCATCGAAATTTAATAAATTGAATAACATTCTGATTGAGGAAAAACAAGAACTTAAAAAAAATGGATCTATAAATAAAAAAAAAACAAGAAATAAATCTATAAATAAAAATGTAATAATTAATTAAATCTAAAATAATCCTGCTAACATATTTCCGGTATATATATAAATTTAGCGACGAGCTGTTTAAAATAGTTGCATTGAAAAGAATAATCTCTTTTCCATTAACTGTATTGCAATCGTAAGTAGGTGAGTCTATGAAAAACTTCTAGCATAAAAATAACATAAGACAGATTTAAAATATAAAAAAGTCGGTACCTACTGAACTATTTTCAAAACAATAGAAAGTCGGTAAAAGCCAACGCGTCGTCGTGCTAAGCAAAAATTGCTTTAAAATATTGTTTGAAACAGCATTGATTCAAATCGATTCGAAATAGATCTCTAATGGTTCACGATGGATAACGAATCGCTCTCGAGTGCATAATGTGTAGTGTTGCCATGTATGAAATTTAATAAAATACTATTTTTATATTTTTTTGTTCCTAAACAAACTGAAAGTCTTTGGATTTTATTTGCGCAAACAATTAAAATTGTAGTTATATTGTTGTCGATCGGGTCGGAGCGTGGTAAGTTGGTATCCAAGAAAGCATGCACACTATAATAGCACGTGAAATATGAAAGACATGGCTAAAAATCTTAAAATGAACCTTTGATGTCGTTCAGGGAAAATACTGTGATGTATTTTGGTGGGGTATTTTCTTGTATTTATTGAACAAGCTACAAAATTCTTTAAAGAAAAATAAGCAAACATCTGTCACTGTAGAGGCGGTCATTATAACAACAACAATAATACAGAAATGCATAGCCATTATCCGTTTGACAATGACAGTGGTCAGAGAGTGTTATTAAAATATGCGTACAGACAAACACTACATAATAATTAATAGTAGTGAAAGAAAGAGCAAATCACATTCCTCACACTCAATGACAATATAAACAACGAATACTAATTTAATGATTATATCCTTGTAACAAATTGTAATATGATACTGAAAAACAAACTATCCAACAGCAGAATAACTGATAACAGTTAAGAACAACAACTATTGTGAAGCAATGCAACAACATAATCTCTTATTGATATATAGGCTCTAATATATATATATATCTGCGTCAAATACCTAACCGTCATCCATGCCATAAAGAATTTTATCATTTAATCCAATAATATATTTTTAAAAAGGGCACATACTCATCAGGTGAATGCAAATTGAAATTAATACAAAAAATATTCATTTCTAAATATCATCAAATTCAATTCCGGTATATCTGCCCCTCGAGATATCTGGTAATCCTAATTATGTGAGAATTAATCGAATAATCGTGACCGTTCGGTTTGTGCAATGGCTCCGTCGGATCGCGCACGAATTTCATTATTGCTATCTCAGGTTACTGTGCTACGGTTGTACATGAAACCTCTTTAATAAGTAATTTGCATAATGAACATTATAACTTTTTATTGGACGATATCTACTGGATAAGGTTTGTCGATATACTTTGAGTTCAGTTTGTAATAAGGCCAGTAACATCCTTCTTTGATAATAGTGTTAAGTTACAACAAAGTCCCAAAACACATTACCGATTTGACGGGTAGTAGGTTCAAGCACCATGTCAGGTAGGGTTTGATTTTAAATAACTGTTGTAAAGTGGATCAATATGTGAATGATGGTGATGTCTGGAAATACACCACTCCCTGTGCTTCCGCTAAAACGATAAAAAAATAAACCCTGATCGAGTTTCTTGCCGGTTGTTTCTGATAACTGGGTTCGTTTTCAGAACCGGTGCTAGTTTTAACCTCCATAGGCGCCTTCTCAGACCGTAAATTCATTAAAGTTTTATTGATTTGATTGTAACTCTTTTAGCCTGTTTAAGAGTTAGGAGCGCATGAGTTATCTAGTTCTTTGATACAAGTTCTACATTTCTCTTGATTTTTTTGTAAGTTATTATTATTATGAAAATTATGTTTCTATGAATTATTTATTGAACAAGATACGGTTATACTTTCGGTATGGTACTTCATCAATGAGTCATACTTATGAATCCAAGCTTACTTCATGACACGCAGGTATGAAAATATTGAGGATTGTACGATAATAATCTTTGGACGGTATACGTTATTCATGTACGGTGTAATCACAAATCACGATGCAATTAATTTAATCCGCGTAATTAAAACTATTATCTGCAATTAATAAGTAACATAGCCAATATCATTCAGGAATAATGTAGCTTCCCATGAGATAAATTATTTCCAGAATCGATAATTCGTTCCAACACCCTAAAAACATATTTACAAATATAACTTCTATATAATAATAATATACACAGATTATGTATAATTGTTAATAATATAATTTCATACTTGTTCCAGGTGGAAAATGACGGTAACAAAAACCTCCCGTAGCGGAGGCCTGGCTGCGATCGTCGCAAGACAGAAAATGCACCACCCCAACCAACAACTAGACATACATACCCTCACAAAGCCGTCACAACAATCATACAACATAATAGTCGGCTTCAACGAGAAAGACCAATTGCAGCTACTCACAAAAGAAGAAACGGCTGATGAAGAAAAACAAAAGCTAATCAGAGATTATACGGAATTAAAAACTAGCAAATGCGATAACATATCGATAGATGATATACTAAATTGTGTCAATTTAGAGAACTATCCAAACTGCGACAACGTTCTAGTCTTTTATATAACCAAAAACGCTACGAAAGAAGCGATTGCGGTGAAATTTGAAAACGAACAGGACTTCAAAAGAATATACTTCACGTACAAGTATTTCAAAATGAGGAATCGTTTGACAAACAACACGAGCAATTATTCGAGTAGTGAGAATTTATTTTCAAAAAAGAAAACGTACGATATATTTAAAAGCAGAAAGAGTAGCATCGATGATTACAGTCTTTATGATAAAGGAAGATCTGATTATGATTTAATGCAGACTGTAGATAACGATGGCATTACTCATATATCAGTTCAGCAGAAGAGTCTTTCTCGATTTGATCAACCAATGAGTCTGATTGGTGTAAAGAGTGATATTGGCAACGTTGATGAGATAGATAGTGTTATATACACCGATATAGACATACCGGCGCGAATTGATAAGAAAAGGCTTTTCCATAAAAAATCTAAGGCTCCCCAACCACCGGTGCTATTGAAAGATAGCCAAACGAAGGTATTAAAAGGGGAATTCGTCAGGGTGAATGTAGATCGTGTCCCAGATATAATACCGAAGGATAATAAATTTATTAAAATGCCTGATATACTTATGTTGAGAGAGAATAATGCAAAGAGGAGCAGCCCGCCTAGTAGTCTTTGGTCAGCCAGCAATAAATGTAAGTAATTAAGTCATTAATAAAACTCCAAATAATAATTACAAAGAAATATTTTTACAAACTTTTTATATTGATTTAACCTTTCGGCTATTTTTTTAAGACCTAGATCTTAAAATGGCGGTTCATGATTATAAATACCTGGCCAATTATTAAAAATTAAAATTTTACATTACATCATTGTTACAGTTGTTACAGTTCAAGTTTTTCAAATATTTTAGTATATGGGGTATCTTTTTAAACCTATGCTGTCAGCCGTCTGTTTACCAGTGCTTCATGAGGTCTACATTAGTTTGTATGTAGCTTAACCCCTATGGTTTTGGACAGTCCAGGGGTATACTCCATTAAACTTGTATAGGACGTTTTGTAGATACTTCAATGATACTATCACAATTAACCCTTTGCACTCGATGTTTTTTTTCGTTCGTATTATCAGCAACTGCGATTGTTCGCTGTTATCGAGTGCATAAGAATCTAGCCACGACCGTCATTGCTGTCACCAATATTTTAAACGGTTCCGCTTCGGAGCCCTCGAGTGCAAAGGGTTAAAATTTAATAAAGGTAAGTTGATTTACTACAAGAAAGAAGTTAACACTTCTTGTGCACAAGGCACCCATTTCTATGTAGTGGCTACTTATTAGTACTACCTTCGGTGTAAGTGACGACTGATTGCTAATTGACATGAAGATAAGCAAGTATAATGTGTACGTTGATTGGTATTATATGTGTTCATATTATTTCACGTAATGACTTACTTTATTTATTTAACAAAATAAATCTAAAACTGTAATAGAGCAATAGTACAATCGGTAACCAAATTATCGTTATGTGTTGTAAAGGTTGCGAGACGTCCACGGAAATACGCGCAATCGATATTATGTATGTAAAACTAATCACAAAAGGCAATTTAAATCTATTGCTTATTGATTGTATTGCAGTGGGTGTGTATACCCTTTAACATTTATACCGAATCGTTCTTATGAATTTCGTTACCATGACTGACTCTGTTAAACTGACAACTGAATCCATGAGACGTGAAATGTATTGTATTTATTTTACGAATCATTGAACAAGATACGGTTATACTTTCGGTATGGTACTTCATCAATGAGTCATACTTATGAATCCAAGCTTACTTCATGACACGCAGGTATGAAAATATTGAGGATTGTACGATAATAATCTTTGGACGGTATACGTTATTCATGTACGGTGTAATCACAAATCACGATGCAATTAATTTAATCCGCGTAATTAAAACTATTATCTGCAATTAATAAGTAACATAGCCAATAACATTCAGGAATAATGTAGCTTCCCATGAGATAAATTATTTCCAGAATCGATAATTCGTTCCAACACCCTAAAAACATATTTACAAATATAACTTCTATATAATAATAATATACACAGATTATGTATAATTGTTAATAATATAATTTCATACTTGTTCCAGGTGGAAAATGACGGTAACAAAAACCTCCCGTAGCGGAGGCCTGGCTGCGATCGTCGCAAGACAGAAAATGCACCACCCCAACCAACAACTAGACATACATACCCTCACAAAGCCGTCACAACAATCATACAACATAATAGTCGGCTTCAACGAGAAAGACCAATTGCAGCTACTCACAAAAGAAGAAACGGCTGATGAAGAAAAACAAAAGCTAATCAGAGATTATACGGAATTAAAAACTAGCAAATGCGATAACATATCGATAGATGATATACTAAATTGTGTCAATTTAGAGAACTATCCAAACTGCGACAACGTTCTAGTCTTTTATATAACCAAAAACGCTACGAAAGAAGCGATTGCGGTGAAATTTGAAAACGAACAGGACTTCAAAAGAATATACTTCACGTACAAGTATTTCAAAATGAGGAATCGTTTGACAAACAACACGAGCAATTATTCGAGTAGTGAGAATTTATTTTCAAAAAAGAAAACGTACGATATATTTAAAAGCAGAAAGAGTAGCATCGATGATTACAGTCTTTATGATAAAGGAAGATCTGATTATGATTTAATGCAGACTGTAGATAACGATGGCATTACTCATATATCAGTTCAGCAGAAGAGTCTTTCTCGATTTGATCAACCAATGAGTCTGATTGGTGTAAAGAGTGATATTGGCAACGTTGATGAGATAGATAGTGTTATATACACCGATATAGACATACCGGCGCGAATTGATAAGAAAAGGCTTTTCCATAAAAAACCTAAGGCTCCCCAACCACCGGTGCTATTGAAAGATAGCCAAACGAAGGTATTAAAAGGGGAATTCGTCAGAGTGAACGTAGATCGTGTCCCAGATATAATACCGAAGGATAATAAATTTATTAAAATGCCTGATATACTTATGTTGAGAGAGAATAATGCAAAGAGGAGCAGCCCGCCTAGTAGTCTTTGGTCAGCCAGCAATAAATGTAAGTAATTAATAAAACTCCAAATAATATTTACAAAGAAATATTTTTATAAACTTTTTATATTGATTTAACCTTTCGGCAATTTTTTTAAGACTTAGATCTTAAAATGGCGGTTCGTGATTATAAATACCTGGCCAATTATAAAAATTAAAATTTTACATTTGTGATAGTTCAAGTTTTTCAAATATTTTAGTATATAGGGTATTTTTTTAAACCTATGCTGCCAACCAGTGCTTCATGAAGTCTACATTAGTTTGTATGTAGCTTAACCCGTATGGTTTTGGACAGTCCAGGGATTTACTCCATTAAACTTGTATAGGACGTTTTGTAGATACTTTTGTGATACTATCACTATTAACCCTTTGCACTCGATGTTTTTTTCATTCGTATTACCAGCAACTGCGATTGTTCGCTGTTATCGAGTGCATAACAATCCGAGAGCCACGACCGTCATTGCTGTCACCAATATTTTAAATGGTTCCGTTCCGGAGCCCTCGAGTGCAAAGGGTTAAGGTAAGTTGATTTACTACAAGACAGAAGTTAACACTTCTTGTGCACAAGGCACCCATTTCTATGAAGACTTAAGTTTAAGTGACGACTGATTGCTAACTGACATGAAGATAATCAAGTATAATATTTATGTTCATTGGTATTATATGTGTTCAAGTAGTCTTTGGTCAGCCAGCAATAAATGTAAGTAATTAAGTCATTAATAAAACTCCAAATAATAATTACAAAGAAATATTTTTACAAACTTTTTATATTGATTTAACCTTTCGGCTATTTTTTTAAGACCTAGATCTTAAAATGGCGGTTCATGATTATAAATACCTGGCCAATTATTAAAAATTAAAATTTTACATTACATCATTGTTACAGTTGTTACAGTTCAAGTTTTTCAAATATTTTAGTATATGGGGTATCTTTTTAAACCTATGCTGTCAGCCGTCTGTTTACCAGTGCTTCATGAGGTCTACATTAGTTTGTATGTAGCTTAACCCCTATGGTTTTGGACAGTCCAGGGGTATACTCCATTAAACTTGTATAGGACGTTTTGTAGATACTTCAATGATACTATCACAATTAACCCTTTGCACTCGATGTTTTTTTTCGTTCGTATTATCAGCAACTGCGATTGTTCGCTGTTATCGAGTGCATAAGAATCTAGCCACGACCGTCATTGCTGTCACCAATATTTTAAACGGTTCCGCTTCGGAGCCCTCGAGTGCAAAGGGTTAAAATTTAATAAAGGTAAGTTGATTTACTACAAGAAAGAAGTTAACACTTCTTGTGCACAAGGCACCCATTTCTATGTAGTGGCTACTTATTAGTACTACCTTCGGTGTAAGTGACGACTGATTGCTAATTGACATGAAGATAAGCAAGTATAATGTGTACGTTGATTGGTATTATATGTGTTCATATTATTTCACAATAAATAAAGTAAGTCATTACGTGAAATAATATGAACACATATAATACCAATCAACGTACACATTATACTTGCTTATCTTCATGTCAATTAGCAATCAGAGGGTTAAAATTTAATAAAGGTAAGTTGATTTACTACAAGAAAGAAGTTAACACTTCTTGTGCACAAGGCACCCATTTCTATGTAGTGGCTACTTATTAGTAC
The DNA here is from genome assembly GCA_015888305.1 of Antheraea pernyi. Taxonomy (NCBI): domain Eukaryota; kingdom Metazoa; phylum Arthropoda; class Insecta; order Lepidoptera; family Saturniidae; genus Antheraea; species Antheraea pernyi. The sequence continues at coordinate 307,996 of MU159177.1, forward strand.
TACCTTCGGTGTAAGTGACGACTGATTGCTAATTGACATGAAGATAAGCAAGTATAATGTGTACGTTGATTGGTATTATATGTGTTCATATTATTTCACGTAATGACTTACTTTATTTATTTAACAAAATAAATCTAAAACTGTAATAGAGCAATAGTACAATCGGTAACCAAATTATCGTTATGTGTTGTAAAGGTTGCGAGACGTCCACGGAAATACGCGCAATCGATATTATGTATGTAAAACTAATCACAAAAGGCAATTTAAATCTATTGCTTATTGATTGTATTGCAGTGGGTGTGTATACCCTTTAACATTTATACCGAATCGTTCTTATGAATTTCGTTACCATGACTGACTCTGTTAAACTGACAACTGAATCCATGAGACGTGAAATGTATTGTATTTATTTTACGAATCAACTGTTGGACTTGCGAAATGTTTTCTTTTTTGTTTGTACAGTTTTATTTTCAATTTAAACCCTAATTTAAGCTTACGCTATCCGTTTTACATTTAAAGGGCTCATTTTACCCTGTATAAGAAATATGTTATTCAACCTTTGTTTTTTTCCGCTTTGTCGTAAAATCGATATTGTAGCTAATACCATAAATGCAAATATGGCCTTGTTTGTTTGTTCTTTCCTTTGTTAAGCTTTCATGCTTTATGTACTTAACCGATTGTTAAGTAATCGTGCATGCAAGTTGTTAGGTGTATTAAAAACGACATATGGTACCTCACATCCAGAAAATAATACTCTTCCCGAGCGATAGGTAACGTATAAGCGTCAAGTTTGTTACCGTTACAATTTTAAGTAAACAGTGAAAATATTCCAAGTGTGAGGCTTTCTCGCTAAGAGTTCCGAATTGGACCAACAATTTCTATATACTTTATAGGAAGGTTTAAAAAATAATTATAAGACCAACCATGCTACATGTATCTGAGAGCTGGACTACGTAAGAGACGGATGACAGAAAATTACATGTACAGAGATGCGAATGTTAAGGTGGATGTATGGTGTAACTAGAATGGATAAGATTACGAATGAGAATATTAGAGGAAGTTTGAAAATAGCACCAGTGACAGAGAAGTTGAGGAGTAATCGGTTAGCAAGATATGGGCACGTCATGAGGAGAGATGAAAACCATGTAACTAGAAAAGTGTTGGGTATGTTTGTGGACGGAGATACGAGTAGAGGAAGACCGAAAAAGGTATGGATGGATTGTGTGAAAAGTGATATGTGTGTGAATACTAAGATGACAGACGTGAGTGGAAAAGGAAAAAAGGTGGAAGGAAGGAAGGTGGGATAAGGGTAAGAAGAAGATGATATACTTTATAAGACTTAGGATTAGACCACAATCTTATGTGATGTTAAAGAACGATGTGAGCTCTTACATACACAAGGGAGGTGGGCCCCCAGCATTCTCACTGACCGAATGAAACGCAACAATGCAAGCACTGTTACTTCACGTTGATATTCTATGAGAGGGTGGTACTACCCCGGACGAGCCGACCCATTCATGCTGAAACCAGTAGCAGCATCAGCGTGGATCTACCACCTAGACTACCACTACACCCTATATTTTACGAATCAACTGTTGGACTTGCGAAATGTTTTCTTTTTTGTTTGTACAGTTTTATTTTCAATTTAAACCCTAATTTAAGCTTACGCTATCCGTTTTACATTTAAAGGGCTCATTTTACCCTGTATAAGAAATATGTTATTCAACGTTTGTTTGTTCTTTCCTTTGTTAAGCTTTCATGCTTTATGTACTTAACCGATTGTTAAGTAATCGTGCATGCAAGTTGTTAGGTGTATTAAAAACGACATATGGTACCTCACATCCAGAAAATAATACTCTTCCCGAGCGATAGGTAACGTATAAGCGTCAAGTTTGTTACCGTTACAATTTTAAGTAAACAGTGAAAATATTCCAAGTGTGAGGCTTTCTCGCTAAGAGTTCCGAATTGGACCAACAATTTCTATATACTTTATAGGAAGGTTTAAAAAATAATTATAAGACCAACCATGCTACATGTATCTGAGAGCTGGACTACGTAAGAGACGGATGACAGAAAATTACATGTACAGAGATGCGAATGTTAAGGTGGATGTATGGTGTAACTAGAATGGATAAGATTACGAATGAGAATATTAGAGGAAGTTTGAAAATAGCACCAGTGACAGAGAAGTTGAGGAGTAATCGGTTAGCAAGATATGGGCACGTCATGAGGAGAGATGAAAACCATGTAACTAGAAAAGTGTTGGGTATGTTTGTGGACGGAGATACGAGTAGAGGAAGACCGAAAAAGGTATGGATGGATTGTGTGAAAAGTGATATGTGTGTGAATACTAAGATGACAGACGTGAGTGGAAAAGGAAAAAAGGTGGAAGGAAGGAAGGTGGGATAAGGGTAAGAAGAAGATGATATACTTTATAAGACTTAGGATTAGACCACAATCTTATGTGATGTTAAAGAACGATGTGAGCTCTTACATACACAAGGGAGGTGGGCCCCCAGCATTCTCACTGACCGAATGAAACGCAACAATGCAAGCACTGTTACTTCACGTTGATATTCTATGAGAGGGTGGTACTACCCCGGACGAGCCGACCCATTCATGCTGAAACCAGTAGCAGCATCAGCGTGGATCTACCACCTAGACTACCACTACACCCTAAGTAGGTGCTTATGATCGTACTACCACCGGTTCGAACAAACAACCGAGTCATCGAGAAGAACCGGCAAGAAACCCGATCTGGTTTATCTTTTTAATATACATATACAAGCGGACCCGGTGGACGTGATTATTAAAAAAAACCTTGACGAATGATATATCTAAACTTTCTTAATGGATCTGTAAGCCTTTTGGGCTTACGCGCGAAAATAATTAGCGGTAACAAGATCAATGGCACAGGTATCACGTCGCATTCGGTTCGGTTCGCGGACCTGTGCACTGAGATTCGCAAGCCAATGAGGAGTCCGATGAACTCGCCAGTGAGTTTCTCTCAGATCGTTCTTACCCTGTATGCTGGGCTGCCACGCCGCACCCTATCCAACGCAGCGGTACGTTCCGAGGAGGGCGTAGTGGGAATCCCTTTCCCACATACGCAACAACCCAAGGTCATCAGAAACTGATGCGCCAATCGATGAAGCCGCATTTTCATATGCCTTGTACTCGAGGGGCAAACCCTCAACACCACTGCAGTAGAAACGGACTCCCCCCGGTATATTGAGACGCGCGCGCGAGTATTGTACGCTGCACGCTACAGATCACTCTAACTACTGGTGAAAACCGCATTAAAACCATTCAGTATTTTTGAGTTTATTGCGCAAAAAGACGTGGCAGAGGACTCTATTTTATAATATGTAGTGATTTAAAATACATCAACATTACAATCGTTTTAGGGCATGCACAAAGAGATATGACCACCATCGTTTCCAAATTGATCACCCTATAAGAAATAGCCTTTAACCAACCCATGTTGTTCATCCCTATTTTCATATCACAAAAGTAGGTAAACCTTTACTTAAAGGTCAAATTTTGAAGAGCTATAATAAATGCCGATTAGTAGGTAACGTTCATTATAGTCGACAAACGATTGCAGCTAACGTATTGTACCTTGCGGTCATTATTACCCAATGATGTATTGTTTAAAATAACAGCATAGAGTGTTGAACTTTGACAAATTTTTTATTTAGTGTATGGACGTCAGAAGCTTATGCTTCGTTTATTATCTTCTTTTGTATATATATACATACTGAAAATAAAGTACCTTTGATTCTCAATCATATCAAAACTACTAAATGTATCGATATACTAATATGATCATTCGATTGACCGTCCTCTTTTTTTAATGCACAACGAAACTGGCAAGTTAGATAGTTTTTTATATATACAGAATGGATGTTGATACCTCATTGGAAGATTACTGTATTATTAAAATACCTCAATACGACGAAGAATCCCAATTGCATTATTATTATCATCAGCCTGTAAAAGGCCCACTCTAGGCCTGGCCAGGCACTGTAGGCCTCTTTCCGAAGGTATGGGGGCATACACATCACGCCAGCCCACGACGTATTGCTGATTCCAAATTCTGTGAAATCCACAGTCCTATGCTTCCCCACATACGGTAGTACTAGGTACAAGAAAATTTCTCAGGTTCCGGTTTCCTCACGATGTTTACCTTCACCGTCAGCCGATAGTGTTACCAATTAAATTAAATTAATTCAATTAAAATGAGTAAATGTATGCGAATCCCGAAAAATTCGTTGGTACATGCTCGGTTGAAAGGTGCGGACATCGGGATGATATTCCACCGATCAAACCACTAATCCGCCACGACTAAATAACACACTCAACGATTGACAATTATTACAGAACTAAAGACATTCAGAGTTTAATGTAAGTAAGCCGAGGTCGACATAGCCCATCAGTTTGCGTAACCCCGGTCATTTACTCAGCCAAAACCAACGTGATGCGGTGGCACAATGCTTTGTGATGACAAAATCATTATTAGGTGTAGTACTTTCGATAGATGAAGGAAATATGTAAATAATATATATATATATATATATATATATATATCTAATGCGATTTGTAAGAACAACGTGTGCGATGCCTTAGACCACTGGGGACATTCTTTTTTTGAAGTTACTTAACGCAACTTACGGTATTGACCGGTAGTAATCGTCACGTAAGGATAGAATGTTATTTATGTCCTTATTTATTATTATGTCCTCTCCGTATGACCTTCTCTCGCATACGCACACACACACAAATACACACATTTTATTTTATTTACAAAATAAAAAAATATCACTACTTAGCATTTTTATGTAATTATCATTTACATTATCTTATATATTTTTAATGAATGAACGTTTTTCATGAAACATTAAATTAAACTTTTTGATTTGGTTCCTTACTTTTTGCTAAAGAACTTTGTTCGTGGCGAGAGTCCTTGAGCTGAACACTTCTTTTTAAATTGATAGCTAAACAAATTTTAATTCATCACTGAAACTCTTAAATTTTTTTCTGGAAAGTATTATAGCAAAAATTAAGTAGACTATGTTATATATTTTGACATAATGCATACAGTTAACAAGTATAATCGAAAAAAAAAATTGGACATCGTTGACGTATAGAATAAATCATTGACATTGGCAAATACGCAAATTGCGCATAGGCAAATTACACAAAAAATGTGACTGACATTAACCGAGTACAAATTATGTACGAATAATGAAATATCAATATCGGGCTTCGATATATCAAATAAAAATATCGACATTTCGATATATATCGGCTTCATAAAAAAAACTATTGTAAACCTACTTAAAATTAATTTACAGTTTTTTTAATCCAGTATATTTGTACAATTTATAATTATAAATGTTTTAAAATGTTACATTACAGTTCTAAGGGCCACTTGCACAATCGTTTTTCAATCATATTTATAATTGCATCATTAATGTTTTATCTAAATAAGATAATTATGTGTACCAATATTTTTCAGCCCATCGGACACCAAGTTTTTTAAGTAGGGGTGGTC
>MU159178.1:41722-53402 GCA_015888305.1 Antheraea pernyi
AATGCCTCTAGTAGTTTTAACACTGACTCTACACTAATTTCTACTTCGCCAATGTTAGCGGAGATGTTTTGTGCTGTGAGAGAATTTAAAGGTGAATAATTTAAAGTATTGGTATGTGACGATGGAGATAAATAAGTGGATTGGAAATAGGAAGCAAAAAGATTACACACTCCTTCGCCAGTATTAGCCGACTTCTCATTATAGTGCAATGTGGATGGAAGTGCGTTGGAACACTTATTGTTTGCCTTGACAAACGACCAAAACATTTTAGGGTCCTTAATAATCGAATCTTCCGAACGTTGAGCCAATTGTTTGGCCCTAGATCGAAGAAGACAAAACGTGTCAAGATCATCTGCATTACCATCAATTTGATATTTCTTTTTGAATTTATATTCTTCCTTTAACATTTTTTTATGTGTTTTATACGTAATATAGTTCGGTTATTTTGTACAAGTGAAATGAATTGAAAATAAAACCACGGCGCATGGATTCTGACTTGCCACAAGAGCTTCCTGGAAAGTTCTAGCAAGACGGGCAAGTTACAAATAATAACTAATCCGTTTGCACAAATTAATCATTCAGTATCTAGGTTAAGCGACTGGCACAGTACGTGTGTACCACATAACGCCAGAGCCAACACTGACTAAACAGTTTTTTTTTTCGCACTGACTACCCTATTAACCCTACAGTGTCTTTACAGCTTCACCGGACTAACTGACTTAACAGCGGTCGCTCCACAGAGTACGTTATATAAAGGTCTCTCCGCTCCTTTTATACCAAAACAAGTCGAGTAGTAGGGAGAGAGGCGTAACCAAATGACGCGATTAATGTGGGTAGGCGCCGATATATACGTTACATGTTACTGTAAGTGACGTGCGTGTCGTTCTTACATTTGTTTTTAGAGAGCATTTCTATAATTACATATGGTCTCATAATTTTATATATCTTTAATACAATTATTTTAAAATTAAAATATAACTTGAAATACACATGCTTACCTTTTATACAATATACAAGCTTACACTTTATACAATATATACGCTTACCCTTTATGCAATACACACGCTTACTTTTTACACAATACACACGTTTGCCTTTCATACACTGAGATTGACAGCTTCAATAACAGGTTACCTATACTTATAACTCACCTTGAATGTCGTAAATCTTTATTCCAGACTTATCGCCATCACTAGGTAGATGTTGGCAAACGTTCCTGAATTAGAAATCAAATAAAAGATACACAAACTGATATCATAGTTCTTTGTATATAAAACTAGCAGCCACTCGCAACTTCGTCTGTGTTTGCACCATTGTAAATGATAAGACCTAGTGTACGGTACGGTAATATAGGTACTATTGTATTACAACTAGGATATGCAATATTCGCCCGACTTTACTCTTCGAGTTTTACTAATACTACTTTCCGTACAATTCCAGTTATTCGAATTTTTCCGAGAGTTTTCGAATACCTTCTTTAATATTAAATATATAAAACGATTAACATGTTCTTAGCTCTTGTCTACCTAATAACAACAATAATACCGAATTACTTTAACACATACAGCTAGGAACATGTCCACGGTGGGAAGGATAATCGAATAACTTGTAAAGATTGTTAAACGCACGTTATCCAACTAGCATGATGATGACTCGCCTTTGATTTGATGAAATGAAAAATGTCCATTGTAATTAACTATATATCTTCTCCAGCTATATTGAATGACCAAATTTCACATGGCGCATAGTACATTTGCGTTAGAATTTGACTACTATTCGAAAAACTCAAATACTTGGAACAGTAGCATTCGAATCTACACATACAATATGAATGCAAATCTGACGAGTCCGTACTTTTTAGACTTTTGTGAAAAACAACTGTTGCATGTGTATTCCTGAGTAATAAAATACATTTCAATCATTCTTCGAAAGGCATGTCAGTCTATTTGTTTGAACACGCAACGAAACATAAAGCATATCTTTGAGTAACATTTAGTATTTGCATCATTAAACCGAATGACGCGATTAATGTGGGTAGGCGCCGTATCTACATTACACGTTACTGTAAGTGACGTGCGTGTCGTTCTTACATTTATTTTTAAAGAGTCTCATAATTTTGTATATCTTTAATACAATTATTTTAAAATTAAAAATATATATATTTCATTTTATATTTATTTAATACAATTTAAAAAAAAACGCCTGCGGAGCTGCGGATACCGCTAGTTCATAATAAGTAACAATTATGAAGAGGATTCATCTGCCACGTGTACATTTTCTTTATCTGAAAAGATTACAATAAATGTGAGTAACACTATCAGGGAAATAATGATAAAATGACTTACCTATAGTTATTTCATTCTAAACTAAGTTTATAATGTAACGGGGTTTTCAGTTGAACCCAAAGGGGGTTTAACAGTCGATCGAATAGGGTTAGCCAATTAAACGTGGGAGTTCATAATAAAATTTACGTATCGACTATTACTGATCCATAATTTGTTTAACAATAAACAACTGAAACCTTTTAAAAGTATAGCCACAGATTAAACGTTTCCATGTGATTTTATAAGGTAAGCTTTATCATATACAAGTATTGCGTTGTAACTGTTCTAATTTATGTGATAAACATGACTTTTAAAATAGTACAATTTAACCATACTTTCAAATGAAATGGGCATTCATAATAAAGTTCATTACAAAAGTGCGTAATACATCATCATATGTACGATGGTGGATTTTCAATTTCAAATCGATTTTCAGGTATGTATAAGCAACTGCCCAATATTACGCCACTGTCAAGGTCAGTACTAAAGACTCAAATGCTATGAGGTAATGAAGATATTTTTAAATTCTTTGTAGGGTTTTCACCATAATCTCGTCTGATATTTTATTATGATGTGATCTAAAATTGTAAACAAGCTAAACCTAGGGCTGGCTCTCGAATGCATCTGCCCAAACACACCAACAGGCGTTTGGCGGCACATTTTCAATTCGAAGGGGTAGCTAGCTAGGCGGACTTAGAGTATGCATAATATGGATGCAAAATTATCATGGAGCATGAATTCTGAGATGCCACTAAAACTCCCTGGAAAGTTCTAAGTATAGGGTCACCATCTTGTTAGAACATTGAAATTATTGCGAGACACATGTACCTACTCGATAGTGGCAGAAATAATCTGGAAGATTAGGTGTAAAAATAAAATTAAACAAAAAGAAAGACAGGGGTTTCTTATGCTATCCCAAATGCACTTTACATCAGAACCTGTGCGCATTAACGGCAATCTTTAATCACTATGTGTATAAGGAAATAACTTGAAATACACATGCTTACCAAAACAGGGGTTTCTTATTCTATCCCAAACGCACTTTAAATCAGAACCCGTGCGTATTAACGGCAATGTTTAATCACTATGTGTATAAGGAAATAACTTGAAATACACATGCTTACCTTTTATACAATATACAAGCTTACACTTTATACAATATATACGCTTACCCTTTATGCAATACACACGCTTACTTTTTACACAATACACACGTTTGCCTTTCATACACTGAGATTGACAGCTTCAATAACAGGTTACCTATACTTATAACTCACCTTGAATGTCGTAAATCTTTATTCCAGACTTATCGCCATCACTAGGTAGATGTTGGCAAACGTTCCTGAATTAGAAATCAAATAAAAGATACACAAACTGATATCATAGTTCTTTGTATATAAAACTAGCAGCCACTCGCAACTTCGTCTGTGTTTGCACCATTGTAAATGATAAGACCGTACACTATTCTCATGTTATATAGGTACTATTGTATTACAACTAGGATATGCAATATTCGCCCGACTTTACTCTTCGAGTTTTACTAATACTACTTTCCGTACAATTCCAGTTATTCGAATTTTTCCGAGAGTTTTCGAATACCTTCTTTAATATTAAATATATAAAACGATTAACATGTTCTTAGCTCTTGTCTACCTAATAACAACAATAATACCGAATTACTTTAACACATACAGCTAGGAACATGTCCACGGTGGGAAGGATAATCGAATAACATGTAAAGATTGTTAAACGCACGTTATCCAACTAGCATGATGATGACTCGCCTTTGATTTGATGAAATGAAAAATGTCCATTGTAATTAACTATATATCTTCTCCAGCTATATTGAATGACCAAATTTCACATGGCGCATAGTACATTTGCGTTAGAATTTGACTACTATTTGAAAAACTCAAATACTTGGAAAAGTAGCATTCGAATCTACACATACAATAAGAATGCAAATCTGACGAGTCCGTACTTTTTAGACTTTTGTGAAAAACAACTGTTGCATGTGTATTCCTGAGTAATAAAATACATTTCAATCATTCTTCGAAAGGCATGTCAATCTGTTTGTTTGAACACGCATCGAAATATAAAGCATATCTTTGAGTAACATTTAGTTTTTGCATCACTAAAATCGGTTCGTTCTATCAAAAGTTATTGTAATTTTAATGACAACGCGACTAAAGTACGAGAGGAATGTAAATCAGAAAAAGGACTTAGTGCATTGAGATGACTTTATTAGTCACTGTTTTTTACATAAGGTTCCACGCGGAAACCGCGGAACGCTCGCATTTGTAGTTCGGTGAAGCTTCTAAGGCCTTGCTAGGCCGTAGTCAGTACGAAAAAAAAAGTTCCACGCAGGTGAAGTCGCCGACATAGCAAATATACAATGAGATTTCTTACACATTCTTTATTTTAGATTTTTCTGGAAATTTGCCAGAATCGTCAGTATTGTACATTGGTTCTCCAGCACAATCGACACCATCAGCCGTACTGTAACAAAGAGACATGTCATTTGAAATACCGACAAAGAAGACCTTACATTGTTGATTAAATGCATAATGCGATTGCATTATGTTTGTAAATAAATGGTAGTTGAAATTTATAGGAATTTTGTTATCAGCCAAATATATTGGTTTCGTGAGAACTCGTGGTGTATTATTTATTTGCTAATTTCGAATATATCATTCATCATTCAAATAAAGATTGTACTTTAACTTACTGGATTCCTAAAACTTGTTCTTTATTTATTCTCAAATCACGCAACCATATTTATCCTTAATCGCTAACTTAGGAACACTTACTAGTCTCTATTATCTCCATCTTTTTCTTTGAGAGTTTTAGCACCAGTATTGTTGGAACTGTTCATCTTCTGGGACATCGTGTATATCGCACTCAGCTAGCGTTTTTGAAGAACGGACGGTTTTATTATATACTGAAAATGGAAATAAAAATATTAAAATAAACTGTACCAATAATATCACAACATATTATAAAACAGAGTCCTCCACCGGGTCTGTCTGCCTGTATGTTCACGATAAACATTTAAACTACTAAACATATTTTCATACAGTTTTCACCATTACATAGAGCAATTCACGAGGAAGGCTTAGGTATATCATTTGTCAAGATTTTGTGTTAACTGGTTGAATCATAATGCAAATTTTTGGAAATGTCGGAAAAAACCAAACCGCCTGCTGGCTTTCGTCGAAAACACTGCTAATATCTTTGAGATATGATAAAAGATGTGAAGTTATGATTTAAGGTTGTCTAAAAGAGTTTTAATGTTCAGCCGCTAGAATTTTTCGTACTAACCCTTTCGTATGTCTTTGCTTATAAGTAGTTCAAACATATAGTATACTAGCTGTGCCCGCGTCCCCGTCCACGTGGAATCTAATGTAAAAAACAGTAATTAAATGATTTTATATCTGAATGTAGTATGTCCATTTACTTTTATTTATTTATCTCTCGTACTTCGTCGCGTCGTCATTAAAATTACAATAACTTTTGATAGAGTGAACCGATTTTAATGAAACTAAGACTAAATGTTATACGAGGATATGCTTTATGATTTAAGGATTTAAGATTTATCGTGAACGCAGTACTTTAGCAATGGGGCGTGTTCAAACAAACAGACAGACATTTCTAAACATTATTGAAGTGTATTTTATTACTTATTCTAAGGTACCTACGACATTTTTTCACGAAATTATGAAGAGACGCGTTAGATTTACGTTCTTATAATATGTGTGAATAGAATGTACAGCTGTTGGTAAACCTGTAAAGGAGAGAAAAAACCGTTGAAATAAATTTTAGAAATTACTCTTGTTATTGTAACGGCAAAAATAACTATAAAATCGGTAGCTAATTATGTCAACAAGCAAGTGTTATTTTTCATCAGTTAACCAACTTATTTTTTTTTAATAATAGTCAACAACGCATAGAAGCAAAGATACGCGTAAACATATTTATAATGTAACGTAAAAAATCATAAAAAACACGATGTCAGTATAAAAAACTACTGAATTTAATTACGCAAATACATCGCGATTGCGACACCTAGTCCATTGTTACAGACTAACTACCTAGTGATGGAACTATGTCATGAATCTTGTCAAGGCTTGCACAATTACCTATAGGAATCTTATAGTAACAATTCACTGGGTAGTGCAGAAGTTCCTAAACACTTTTCTCATAGACTTCATTCAAAATTTAGCTAATTCCTGTGGAGCCCCTGCAGCTACATTTGTACTATATTCCCAGAACTCAACAAAAAATGACAAGTTTAAATTCAACTATGGAAATTAATAATTTTCGAAACAAAAAGTGAGCATTGATTGTGCTGTAAGTGGATGAAAAACAAGTAAAATTGGGCAATCCAAAAAGCGATTCCATCCAACTTTACTTTTGCGACATCTACTAACAGCATAAGGAACCAATCTATTCTCACTTATTCCGTTTACAAAACTCCCCATTCGGAGTAGTAAAATTATATTAAGGTTGTCTAAAAGAGTTTTAATGTTCAGCCGCTAGAATTTTTCGTACTAACCCTTTCGTATCTGGGGTTATATAAATGGTCTAAAATCGAATAGTAATTCTCTACCAAATAAAATGTCTCTTGGACAACGAACGGCAAGCGGAGGTCAAGAGATATGTAACATTTTCCCTGATCACTTTAATACTGTGTATAAAAACATAGACAATTCTAATACTCCTTAGTCTATTCTAGAAAGATCTTGCAGTTCTCTGTCATTAAATAATATTACTTTACTTGAATCTGAAGTAGCCACCGCCTTATCTAACCTAGATGCTAATAAAGGCCCAGGTCCAGGTGACATTCCACCAATGTTTCTTAAACGATGTGCTAAATCATTGACCTATCCCTTGACATCTATTTATAATGAATCATCAACAACTGGAATATTTCCAAACAGTGGAAGTTAGCTTGAATTCCACCCGTTCTGAAGAATGGTGACCCCTGCGAAGTATCTAACTATCATCCTGTATCTATCCTTTCTGCTTTCGGCAAAGTTTTCGAATCATTAGTAGTTAAAAAAATTTATTGGCATGTCAAGCAACTACTCCACCCTGCGCAGCATGGCTTTTTACCTAAAAAGTCAAAAACGTCTATTCTGCTATGCTTTACTAGTTGATGTTGCAACGTCTTTAGATAATGAGAAAGAGGTACATATAATATATATATAGATTTTAATAAAGCCTTTGATCTCATCAACCATGACTTATTATTATGTAAAATGATAAATATGGATATTCATGGTTCTCTACTTTGATGGTGTGAGTCATACTTAAGAAATCGTTCCTAGACAGTTATGGTCCAAGGTTATGTGTCACATATGACCACTATACCATCGGGTGTGCCACAAGGATCACACATGGAACCTGTATTGTTCTTGATTTTTGTTAACGATTTAGCTAACTTAATTAATTGTAGATTCCATATGTATGATATACAAAGCGCTTTTGTACACGCTCCATTCTTTTTGTGTGTACATCATAGCACGATTGCACACTTGGCTACCGTACTCCAGAATACTTCGAATAACATCGGTCTCCAAGTGATCTGAGTTGTCTGAAAATAAAAACGGATAGACGAGCTGTTCTACATATCATGGCATCAATATGAGAGCAAAAACTTAAATTACTATTGATAATCACACCCAAGTCCCGAATACGCGATACTTTATTCAATGGAACATTTTCAATATAGTAATCAGTTTCGACAGGATATGTAGAACAGCTCGTCTATCCGTTTTTATTTTCAGACAACTCAGATCACTTGGAGACCGATGTTATTCGAAGTATTCTGGAGTACGGTAGCCAAGTGTGCAATCGTGCTATGATGTACACACAAAAAGAATGGAGCGTGTACAAAAGCGCTTTGTATATCATTTAACATTTGGTGATAAAAAATATAAATCCTTAACATCGTAAGAAGCTAGGCTTTTACATTATAAAATTGAAACTCAATGTGATAGACGTAAAGCAGCAGATATAATGTTTCTATATAAATTGATTCAGGGTTTGGTTGACTGCGACTACTTACTTCAACAAGTTAAGATTGGAGTGCCACGTTCTGGGAGTCGTATAGTGAATATAAAAACTTTCATGACACCTTTTTGCAGAACCAATATTGGTCAACACTCTCCTCTTTATCGTATGTTTTCGGAATATAATGAGATAAATCAATTTGTTGATATATTTAGTTGTTCCTTGCCTGCATTTCAATTTAAATTAAAAACTATGTTATTATCATTATATTTCTAAGCATGGTAATTTTGTAAGTAAGCTGTGTTCACTGTTTTAGGACTTACACCCAGATTTGTATTTAATGTATGTTAGCTAATGTAAGGTAGTTGATAGTTTGCGGGACGTCTGGTTTGTGGACCAAATAATAAAATTAAAAAAAAACAATTTAGATTTATATATAACATTTTTTTCGGAGCTATAACATATAAGAGAGTTCATTATTTATTTTTTAAGTATGAACGTTATTGAAGTTCTTGCTATTGCGTTTGGTAAGTGTTAATGATGTTAGCGTTACAAAGATAATTATGTTTAGGGTGTTTGATTCAACCACCGAGAGAATTAAGATCCACAGTAGCAGCTATTTAGCCCGCCTACAGACCTCTCAGCAAGACAAGCGTTAAATAACTATGAATTATCAATCTAAAAAACACCTAATTTATTTATTTATTTATTATACCAGCTGTGCCCGCGGTTTCTTTCGGGACGAAACTTTATGAAAGAAAACAACGATTAATAAAGTCATCTGAATGTATTAAATCCATTTACTTATCCATTTTTCTCTCGTACTTAAGTCGCATTTTCGTTAAAATTACAATAACTTTTGATAGATCGAACCGTTTTCCAAGATTTTGAAACAATGCCAGATTCCAGAGAAAGGCGAAATAAGCGTGTCAAGATAGGAGCCAACTCAGGTACACAGATCTTAAGTATCCTTGACGGAATACCTTCAGGTCCACTAGCTTTATTCACATCTAAACTGCGAATCACTTTTCGTACGTCCTTGGTTGTCTTTAAAGTTGGTTTACGGACGATAATTTTACGTGATAACGTCATATGAAAACATTGAAGAAAAGTTGCATACTTTTATAAATCGAATTATTGTATATATAGATACATGCTATACAAGCCGAACGCTTAGGCCGCTCGAGCCTCTCCTCTATCGTTTGTTCCGCGCTCTCGTCATGCGGAACGTGACAGTGTCATGCTTTTTTGTGCGTGCAACCGGTGTTTATCAATCTATAAGACGTTATCATGTCAAATCTCACTTATTTAGAAAATAAGAAAGAATCCGTATGACAAATTTAACATTATGATAAAATATAAAAATGTCTAGAAACTATTAGTGTAATTAATGATATTTTATAGAAATTTATTACTAAATTAATTAAAACATTAAAATGAAATCCAATTAATAATTTATCCAATTGATAATTAAAAAAAAAACACAACAGCCATTACAAAACTGTGTTATTCGCATCGATTTTTTTAACGCCTAATTATCACAATGAATGTCACGTTTCCATGAATCCACCCTTGCGCACTTCAACTACTATCCTGCCATATATATACTATCCTACCATCGCATAATACGTGAATCAAAGTATGGTAGAGCAATGATTAGAGGACTCTATTGAAGTTAATTGCAATAAAATATATTTACCTCCGAAATGTAGTATTGTAAACTGCGTGACAATGTAGAAAATAGAGGCAAGATAGATCACTCACGACTGGTGCACGCCGACTTGACCGAGCGATGCGAGCGTATCAGTTTAAAACTCGACAGTTGGCTCATCACAGAAATAAAAATTACTTATATAGTGCTAACATATTACCTGGAGCGGGTGGGGGGTAAACGTACTAAAAGAACATAGTGACGTCTACTCACCTATATGAGATTTATCGATGATTGACTCATTTAGATTTACATCATTCATCATTTTTTACTTATACATCATTTTCCCTTTAAAGGTTTACAATACCTAAAATATAAATGTTATTTTTGCTTTGATTAACAATGATTTTTAGTAATTTCTTACCGTGACAAGCGACTTTTTATCGTTTTTTTCTTTTAATTCCAGAAGTTTTTACGTGATGCGCGCACTATTGACAGAGGCAAGAATTCCAGAAATCATGGAAACGTAGAACACATTTATTATTGATTCTAAAGCCCAGAGTATGTTTCCTGAAACATGTTCAATGTAAATTTTTCATCTGTGTATTCTTTTATTAGAACTATAGACTTAGATAGCTATAACAGTATTTTAAACTTCTTTTTAATATTAACTTGGGGAAATCCATTATGGATACGCCACCTTCCCGAGGGAGAGAGTTGGTTATGTCTGACTCCCACGGACTAAAACCTCACGGTATACCGACAGACCGTATTGTTGGGGCGGGAAGGGATCGTCATACGGTCTAGGTGACCTCTGGGCTCCTACCTAATAGGGAGATAGACTACGTACACACGAGACGCCTCCCCTAGTCAGCTGGACCTGTGCAATAAGGAGATTGGCCCTCCGGCCCATCCCCTCTGGTCCAGCTACAATGGCGGGACGATTTGAGCAAATCGCTGCCTTCTCCCGCCGATCATCCGTTGGCGGGGAAGGTCACTTAGAGGATCCGCCTCGCGGGCCCGCTACGCCACCTCCTTCTGCAAGATGACCTTCTCGCAAAAGGAAGCCATCGGTCGCGACACTTCTTCACTGCTGGACATGGCCGAAACCACACTCGGCAGCGAGAAATCCCCACTACCCCCTACCACCGCAGCCAGAATGCGACGCTGCCCCTCCCACGCAGCGCACTTAGACAGAGTATACTGCGCCGTGTCTTCGCCAACGCCGCACTCGAGGCATGCGATTGTCGGCTCCCAGCGAGCGATCTGGTACAGTAACGTGGGGAAATCTCTTATGGATACGCCATTAGTCCGTGCGACTCGGACATAACCCACCCTCGCCCCCGGGAGGGTGGCGTATCCATAAGAGATTTCCCCACGTTACTGTACCAGATCGCTCGCTGGGAGCCGACAATCGCATGCATTGAACAGTGCAAGGCACGTCTCGACGCGTACTTCGCGCTGGCGATCATTGAGCTCGTGGGGCACCCATTTGTCAAGCTTTTTTAACTTGCCAATTTGACGCAAATGGACCAATATTGTTTTGACGCTAACGACGAAAGATGCTGCTAATTCAGCCGTAGATTGTGTATCATCAGCTTCCACAATCGCCTTTAATTCTTCATTGTCGACCAAAGTCTTCGGACGACCGCGAGGTTCATTTTTCAGGTCGAAATTCCCAGAACGGAAG
>MU159178.1:54857-82084 GCA_015888305.1 Antheraea pernyi
GCCAATTTGACGCAAATGGACCAATATTGTTATGACGCTAACGTCGAAAGTTGCTGCTAATTCAGCTTCAGCTTCATTGTGTATCATCAGCTTCCATAATCCTTTAATTCGTCATTGTCGACCAAAGTCTTCGGACGACCGCGAGGTTCATTTTTCTGGTCGAAATTCCCAGAACGGAAGCGAGCAAACCAATAACAGGTGGTGCGTTGGTTTGTAGTGTTAGCTCCGTAAACGTCGTTATGTTGCGTGCAGCTTGTGCCGCGTTGCTGCCACGATGGTACTCATATTCCATAATTACTCGAGTTTTTAACGTATCCATGATGACAAAAAAGATTGAAATGCGATGAAAATGTAACATTAATCAATAAACAAATGACTACTTTTGGAAAAAGAATTCCACGTTTTTAAAATATAATTAATTTGAAATTAGAATTCTTAGCCAAACAAAAATTATTTTGATTTGAAATGGCCAGTACTGCAGAACGGCAATTTCATAGGTAAATACCTATTATTATAGTATCGAGACTTCGAGTGTTATAAATGAATTCATTATCTAGGAATTATTATATATTACATTTATAAGTGTCATATAATAGAACTAGCCTGAATGACAATTGAATAAGGAAGAAGATGCGTGCTTTATTTACCATGTACCATGTTTTGTGGTCACAAAACACGTGGAGACTTCTTAAAAATAAAAATAAAAATTTGCTAACATTTAATAATTTTTCATTTTCACCTTTTTTCTTTTTCTCGAACTGACTACGCTATTGACCAAGCAAGGTCTTAACAGCTTCACCGGACTACTTCATTTTTACCAATTTACCTTATAAATAAAGATAAATCAGATCGCGTTTCTTGCTGGTTTTTCTCGATGACTGGGTTGTTTTTTCCGAACCGGTGGTAGCTTGACGTTCATAAATGCCTTCTCGGAGCCTAAATTGAATGAATTGGGTCACTTGATGTTAAGTGATCACCACTGACCATGGACAATAACAATACCAGAGGTGTCGCAAGTGTATTGCCACCATTTGGGGGAAATGGTTAGGGGAGGGAGAGGAGAGAGGAGAGGGGAGGGGAGGTGGGCCTCCGGCGTTCTCACTGACCGAACGAAACGCAACAATGCAAGCACTGTTACTGCACGTCGGTTTTCTGTGAGAGGATGGTACTACCCCGGGCGAGCCGACCCATTTATGCTAAAACCAGTAATAGTTTCAGCGTGGCTCTACCACCATAAATAATGAATAAATTATTTGTGATTTTAGAAACATAATTTTTATTACTAGTGATCGTTCAGTCGTAGCCGGACCTGAAAGGATGGCCTGTCTCGTCATTGCACCGGTTCAGCTGATGCGGGAAGGCAGCTGGTATGTACTCAGTCTGCCCAAATAGGACGAGGCCCAGCGGCCACCTTCCACCGAGCTGGCCGCGAAGCAATGCACAGTCTCATGCTGCTCCACCCAAAGGGGCGGCCAGTACACCGTGGAGTTTTAGTGAGTGCGAGCCTCCCACCACCCACTCTCCCCCGGCAGAGTGACGTATTCATGAGGATTTCCCCACGTGAATACGGAAGAAAAAAAGGCATTGTTCGATGGTCGAAATTCTTTATCATTTTAATTTCGTGACGTATCATGAGTAGACTTTTAAAGATAAAGGCTTTGTTCGATAAAAGGCAAACTCGAAGAAATCGATAATCCTTTGTTTTTTTATATGAAACTTTGGCACGGTAGAGAAAACTTTTCGTTACGCGTTAAACGTAAGGTAGGTATGTATTTGTGTAAGAAAAACAATATGAAAAATACTTAATTCAATTTAGACCCAGAGAAGACGTTTATGAACGTCAAAGTCACCACCGGTAAGCTAAGCTAAGCTCGTTCAGCCTATATATATCCAGCTTCTCGCAGGCCGGCATGACAGCAGCGACCGGCGATGGGTAGTGTGTCACTCGGTGGTCGCCATTGTTTTTGGATTGTACTGTGCTTACCATCAGGCATAGTGCAGTAATTTTTTCCGAGCTACAATAAAAATAGAAGCCGAAATTAAAGCCACGACCTGCTTAAATAGGGTCCACTATTGTTGACACTTATATGTATATCATTTGCCTCCAGTTTTATTTTTCGTTTAAATTGACCTATTTCCTGCTCGTCATCGACCCCTGGTGATCAGTATAGACCACTTTGAGAATCACAGAACTAAGCCATCTATAGCACGGAATAAGGATTAGCCCATCAATTTTGGTATCATTCAGGTAAAAATGTAAAGGTTTCGTACGAATAGACTGAGGCATATAATGCTTTGTGACAATCTTCGTATATGTTCATTCGATCTTTTGCGCTTGATGGAGAAGGAGTCTGCTATAAAATCGTTCGATAGTTTTATCAAGCATGTGATCATTAACATCAAGGTATTTAACGGACTTTGAAATTACCACGACTCTCTGACTTGCATCTAAATCATAACTGACAAATCGTGGTGACGTTTTATATAATGCTCATACAACGCGTCAAGGGAAAGAGAAGTGACTCCTATCATATTGCGATCACCTCTTTATTTTGCTAATTCCAAATACCATTGTGCAAAACCAACAAAATTAAAAAAAATGATATCTAAGTAAAACGAGAAAATAATGTGATGAAATAGAACCATACGTTTTACCAGACCTTTTTATTTTATTTGTATAGATTATGTAGGTGGTAGAGCCACGCTGAAGCTGTTACTGGTTTCAGCATGAATGGGTCGGCTCGCCCGGGGTACTATCACTCGATCCACAGAAAATCGACGTGAAGTAAAAGTGCTTGCATTATTACGTTTAGTTTGGTCAGTCAGAGCGACGAAGGATCACCTTCCTCCCTCACTTCCCGCCTCCCTCTCCCCACTCCCCACAGGCTGGCACGCAGGTGACACATCCGTTCATTTGCCTCCTATAATATAAATGTAGAAAAAAAGATCCACGTTACCGCACTGCTTCTTAATGATTCGAATATAAAAATTAACATTTGTTTATTTTTCAGAAGAGTGATGATTATCGGTTATCATGGCATACAAGGAGAAGTCATGTTCATGCCGTCGACGCACAAGTCTCATAATGAGCAAGAAGAGTAATAGTGTATCTAGAATCTTCTGGGAAAAGGTAATTATATAACCAGCTAGCAGTTGCCCACGACTTTGCTTGCGTTTTTATCGTTATAAAGTATATTGCAATATTTGCGCGAAACTCTTTTTTTTCTAAAATAAATTATTTATTGGCGCTTGTTCTCGATGACAGGGATGTTTTTTCCGAACCAGTGATGGTTTTGACGTTCATAAGCGCCTTCTCAGGGTCTAAATTTCATAAAGTAATTTTGAATTTTGTGTGTTTATCTACAATGTAAAAGGAATGTCTGTCGAAGGAGATGTACGAGAAGAACAGGGCTACGGTTGTCGGCACTGCTGCTGTTCATCTCGGCTCTACACATCGTGGCATGAAAGCGGTTACGTAGAGACACAAAATGAAGTAATCTTTTAGCGGAACGCTACTACAGCCTGAGGTATAAATAAGTATTACTCTATTGTAAACGTTTGATACCGGATCTGTTTGATTACTGTTTGTGCGAGTGAAAAATAAATTACTTCTGATTATATATTGCTTTTAATAAACCTACGGGTGTAACAATCTTCTTCTTCTTACCCTTATCCCACCTGAGTAGGGTCGGTACAACATGTTTGTCATGCTGTGGTGTATGATTTGGCTTAATTTTTACGATCGGCCGCCTGCCTGACAACAACCCTCCTTGGGATTATTTTGTTGTACCTCTATATGTTTATGATTAATATCTATATGTTTATCGCCTGACAAATTGTCTCCCAGTTAAAACGAAAACCGTGCTAGTGCAATCTATAATATTTCCTATAATTGACTATGGTGATGTGTGCTTTTACGCACTGAACGCTGACCTTCTTAACAAACTTGACAGATTACTCAACAATTGCATTCGATTTGTTTTTAACTTTCGTAAGTGTGACCATGTATCGAGCCATCGTTCAGAGCTTAATTGGTTGCTCATACGCCAGCGTCGGAGTTTGCGGGCTCTGACAACTCTGTATTCTCTTCTATTTTCTCCCAACACTCCCTCTTACTTAATTCCTCATTTTAAGTTTTTATGCTCTAATCATAACCTTAACCTTCGCTCTTCTAAAAATCTTATTCTTTGCTGTCCTGTCCATACTTCCGATCTTGTACATTCCTCTTTTTTTATCCAATCTTTTCTCCTATGGAATGTGCTTCCCTATGAAATCAGGATGTCATGTAACCGTTTCAGTTATAAAGTAAGGGTACGTCGGCTTTACCAGTCTCATTTAGCAGAATTATCTGGTTAATGCTGTATTTAGTACTTGATGTTGACTTATTATACTTTTATTTATTGTATTGATATTTATGTATGATGTTGTTATGTATATGTATTGTACATATGTAGTATATGTGTAGTGTATATGAAGTATATCCACGTTGATATTTTATTTATATATTGTGATAGAAAATAGGTTAAACATAATTTTGTAAAAACCTCACCTTTTACACCTAACAACGTTTATCTCCGCATCACCCAATGGTTGATTGGTAGAGAATGCCTTCGGCATTAAGTCCTCCATTGCGTATTTAACGCATAATGTGTAAATAAATTAATTATTAAATAGTATAAAACAAAGTACCCTGGTGCGTCTGTCTGTCGGTCTGTTCGCCATAAACTCAAAAACTACTGAACGGATTTTTTTGCGGTTTCACAGGTCGATAAAGTGATGCATGGGGAAGGTTTTGGTATATAATTAGTCGAGGATTTTTTTACAATCAGGGCGCGACAACATCTGACTGGCCCGCTAGTTATATATAATTATAATCATAAGGGTAATTATAATGGTCTTTGGTAGGATATTTATAGTTTCTATTTGAGCGGCACTACCGTTCCCGTTAAAAACTAATTTCTTCAAGATATATGGTTTGTTTGCTATATTGTTATTGTTGGACAACAGAAAACTAAAAACTACGGGTGAAACAATATTTAAAAAAAAAAAATTTTACATTTATATATATACTAGCGGGCCCGGTGAACGTTGTCCCACCCTGATAGATTCGCGATAAACTCAAAAACTACGAACGGATTTTCATATGGTTTTCACCAGTAGAAAAAGTTATCCATTAAAAATAAAAAGGTTTTTTTTCTTTAATATTTAATTGAATTTCGACCACGATAAGTAGTATCGCTGTTCAACCATCGTTGAATTACTGCTGTGGATGTTTCTACATAGCCGCAAAATATTATTTTATTATGCCATAAAAAATATGCTATAATTTCATATGTCAAATAACAATAATATACGACATACAATTATACAGCGTGATTGGTTAGTCGCCAGCAATATTATTACAGGATAATCATTAGTCGATTCTCGTTCTAAATCAATAAAAAAATAGGTGCTTAATATTTGGCCTATTTATCTAGATAATTAGAAAACTGATATACACTCTACATCAAGTGATTTACGCAAAAACGAACTGGTGTAATAATAAAGAAAACAATGGATTACATCGTGCCGCGCAGTCCCGTCCACGTCCCTCACCTCGACCCACACCCCGCTTTCCTTTATTCGACCGTGCGGCGTTCCGACGATAAGCAGTTACGTAATGATTAACTTTGAAAAGCGCAACCTATAAAGTTGTTTATTAAACCTAGATGTGTTTTTTACGTTTAAAAGTAACGTTCCCATACTTTTATATGTTTTAGATTAAACTTTAACTAAAGATGTATTTGTTGTTTATTAGTATTTGTTTCAATATTATTATTTTATATATTACATGTGACCATGAACTACCATAGGATTGAAGGATGTTATACTATAAACAGTCACAGACCATACCAGTCATATACCAGTATATGCTACATGAACATTTCTCAGATGCAGGTTTCCTCACTATAATTTACTTCACCGTCAGGCGATAGTGTTACTAATGCAATTAATAAATGTACTTCATTTTTTTTTAATTTGATCGTAAAATGCCAGGGTTTAAACCTGCGGATGTCCATGGAACATTCCACAGGTTCAAACCACTTGATCGCTACGACTTTACCTTCTCTTTAATATAAAGTATTTGAACATATATTATACATTTTTTGCACTCCTTCCTTTTTTTTTTTTTTTAACGTGGGGAAATCCCTTATGGATACGCCACCCTCCCGGGGGAGAGGGTGGGTTATGTCCGAGTCGCACGGACTAAAACCCCACGGTGTACCGACAGACCGTTTTGTGGGGGCGGCAAGGGATCGTTCAAGCTAATCAACCTTGTAGAGCCGCCCCCACGGTCCGCCCGGCGGAAGGTGGCCGCCGGGCTCCTACCTATAGAGGGACAGACCGGGTACACACCGGCTGCCCCCCCTCGTCCGCCGGACCTGTGCAATGAGGAGATGGGCCCCCCGGCCCATCCCCTCAGGTCCGGCTACGGTGGCAGGAGGAGTTGTGCAAAGCGCCGCCTCCTCCTGCCGGTCCTCGGTTGGCGGAGACGGCCACTTAGCGAGTCTGCCTCGCGGGCCCTCTCCGCCTCCTCCTTCTGCGAGACGACCTCCTCGCAGAAGGAGGCCATCGCTCGCCAAGCCTGTTCGCTGCCGAGCATGGCCGAAACCACGCTCGGCAGCGATAAGTCCGTTCCCACTGCCGCCGCCAGAATGCGGCGCTGCTCCCCCCACGTAGCACACTCAGACAGAGTGTGCTGCGCGGTATCTTCGACAGCGCCGCACTCGTGGCAGGCGGTGGTCGGCTCCCTGCGTGCGATCCGGTACAGGTACCACCCGAAACAACCGTGTCCGGTGAGTACCTGCACCAGTGCACTCCTTCCTAACATTAACTTTAGCTATGCTAAATCTCACGCAGTTCTGCCTATGCGAAATGATTAAAGAGTGTACGAAGTGTTTTGTTTATGGCCAAAGGATTGTCTAAACCAGAAAGTAAGAAATAAATGAACCACTCAAATAATAAAACAGAAAAATAATAACCCTTTATTATTGATACCTTAAATAGTTTCTTCAATCTATACATATAATAAAAATGAAGTGTCTGTATGTAATATCAACATTTACATTTTTTACTGATTGGGTATGAAAGTATATACGCAATTGATAACAAAAAAGCAATTTATATAATTTTTGTCGGTCTGTCTCTGTCTGTTTGTTCCGGGAAATCTCTGATACGGCGGGGCCGAGTTTTTCGGGGAAGAATTTCACCGGCAGATAGCTGATCGTATAGGAAGAAATTTAGGTTATTCTATTTTAGACTAGCTGTTACCTGCGACTTCCTCCGCATGAAATTTAGCAAAAAAATATGTTGTTCACTGTAAACATGTATATAAGACGTGCGTTGTACTGGACTGCAAGAATAAATATAATTAAAATTCATATATCTGTATCTATCTATGTATGTAATTTGAATTATATTGCCTATTTGAACATTTTGGCAGACATTTTTTTTTAATTACTACGCTTTCGTCTATTTAACTCGGTAACCGTAGTAACATATAAGAATATTGCATCGAGTTCAATGACCACTAATTAGATAGTCGAATATTAAAAACTGCTTAGGCAGACACAAAGTTTTATATCTTGATTTATATTTATGCAAGATTTCAAGACATTAGCACATTAATTGTTTATAATTGAAAATTATAATTAATAGTAATTATGTTGATAGAAGGGGTTGGGATTATCTTTCTAATAAGATATTAGACCATAAACGTATTACTTATTGACAATATGGGCATATTTTATCATTTTAATAACATCTTTAAGTCATTGGTTCATTACTTCCTTATACAATGTAAGTGAGCACTGAGGTAGTTATATGGTGGGTTAAAGTTCCAAATATGTTGCTAAACCTCATTTGATACATTGATAGTATTTATATATCTAATGTATATGTCGGCGCGTGGTCAGAGAACTCTCGCCAGGATCCATCACAAAATAATACTAATGAGAACTAAAATATAATTTCCTTCTCCTCAACATCACGCCACAATGATCCTCCAAAGAAGTCGTCATATCTGAACATAAAATAATACTTAACACACTAAACCACCCCATTATAATAATATTGTGACCCATCACAAAATAATAATCAATTACTATTAATTCAGACTATTTGGAACAGTAGGCAACCAATTAATTAGTTACAAATAAAAACTAATTTGTTTGAACAAATTAATTATCCAGAGTCTAGGATAAACGAATCCCACAGTACGAGTGTATCGCACGACGCCAGAGCCAAGACCACAGACTAATAGTCGTACAAGTTTCTGTAATTGTAAATAGTCTCACAATTCTATAATTCTTTAATACGATTTTAAAAAACGCGTGCGGATCTGCGGATACAGCTAGTTACAAATAAAAATGACTAAAAACTTTTATGCGATTTACGCAGTACCGCTGTATGCTTACATACATAGCTATAAATGTATATTTATAACCAACAGATATTAGTTCGAAACTAGTATTATAGAGGCGCTGATTGGAAAGAACGAGTGCGACCTCTATTTATATAACGTACTCTGTGCCAAGACTGACTTAACCGATCAACTTTTATACCGAAGTCGAATAGTGGGGAAAGAGGCGTGGCCGAATGACGCGATTAATGTAGGTAGTCGTCGACATATATGTTACATGTTACTGTAAGTGGCGTGCGTGTTTAAAGAGCATTTCTATAATTATACATGGTTTCATAATTTTAATATATCTTTAATATAATTTAAAAAGCAAACACATGTGGAGCTGCAGCTACTGCTAGTTAATAATAATTAAAAATTATGAAGAGGTTTCATCTGCCATGTTTACATCCTCATTATCTGAAAATAATACAATAAATGTGAATAACGTTATCAGGGATATAATAATAAAATAACTTACCTATAGTTATTTAACTCTAAACTAAGTTCATAGTGTTACGGGGTTTGCAACGGATTCTCAGTTGATTATAAGGGGTTTAACAGTTGATCGAATGGGGTTTGCCAGGTGATTGAAAGAGGTTCACCAGCTGATCAAAAGGGATTAGGCAATTAAACGTGGGTGTTCATAATAAAATTTACGTGTCGACGATTACTGATCCATAATTTGTTTAACAATAAACAACTGAAACCTTTTATAAGTATATCCACAGATAAAACGTTTCCATGTGATTTTATAAGGTAGGCTTTATCATATAACAAGTATTGCGTTGTAACTCTTGTACTCAGCGGAGAGGTTGTGAATTCAGCCCTCATATAGAACTAATTTATGTGATAAGCATGACTTTTAAAATAGTGCAATTTAACAATACTTTCAAATTAAATGGGCATTCATAATAAAGTTCATTACAAAAGTGCATAATACATCATCATATGTGCGATGGTGGATTTTCAATTTCTAATCGATTTTCAGGTATGTATAAGCAACTGCCACTATTAGGACACTGTCAGGGCCAATATTAAAGACTCAAATGCTATGAGGTAATGAAGATATTTTTAAATTCTTTGTAGGGTTTTCACCACAATCACATCTGATATTTTATTATGATGTGGTCTAAAATTGTAAACAAGCTAAACCTAGGGCTGGCGTTTGGCGGCACATTTTCAATTCGATGGAGTAGCTAACTAGGCGGACTTAGAGTATGCTTTACCACCATACTATGCGTTTTCCTTTACCGAAAGTTTCGAATTAGTTGTAGGGATTCGGACCCGCGTCGATCAACGATAAACTAAAACCTGTACGGTGTTATTACAAAATAGTTAAATACGTATTGAACCCTGGCTTTAAAAAGGTTCCATATTAAATGCCCCGCGGTCGCTGAATGTTCGCTATATTGCTTTTTTTGTCTCGCTTTGGTTACGTTAGGTTAGATTTGTGAAAAAGGACAACGTGAATTTGCCTCGGGCTAACGTGCTGCATTTATTAGGAAACGTTTTTAAACCAAGTATTTAATACGTATTTAACCTTTTTTGTAATAACACAGCTAAAGTTTAAGATCTTAAAAGTCATGGTGGTTTAGTGGTTTGACCGGTGGGATATCATTTCGATGTCCGCAGGTTCGAACCCCGGCATGTACCAACGATTTTTTCTGAATTCACGTACATTTACTAATTTAAATACACTTGTCTCAGAGTTCGAAATCGCCAATACGTCATGGGCTGGCGTGGTGATTTTGCCCATACCATTTTTCGTAAAGAGGCCTATGGCCCTGCGGTGGGTCTCTTACAGGCTGATGATGATGATAAAATATAAAAAAATCTTAATTTTTAATAAATTAAGAACTCATATTACAGAGGTCCTTTAAAACTCCTATTGAACTCTCCAGTATCTGGGGTCTTAGTTTCTAATGTAAAGGCTTTTATAATTTATTCTTAATCTTGAGTTATTTGACTTCATATTTTGTGAAATTGGTGGCCTTTTACTTAATATAGTTCTTTTAATGTGCATAATGTGGATGCAAAACTATCATGCATAAATTGTGAGATGCCACAGAAACTCACTGGAAAGTTCTAACTGTGGGGTCACCATCTTCTTAGAACTGTGAAATTATTGTGAGACACTTGTAATACTATTACCTACTCGATAGTGGCAGAAATAATCTGGAAGATTGGTTGCCAAAAATAAAATTAAAGAAATAAAAGAAGACAGGGGATATTTTATCCTACCCCAAACACGCTTGAAGCAGAACCTGTGCGTATTACCGGCAATTTTTATTCACTATGTGTATAAGGAAATAACTTAAAATACACACGCTTCCTTTTTATACAATACACACGCTTACTTTTTACACAATACACACGCTTACCTTTTATACAATACACATGCTTACCCCATATACAATACACACGCTTACCCTTTATACAATACACACGCTTACTTTTTACACAATACACACGCTTATTATTTATAAATCTAGATTGACAGTTTCAATAATACGTACCTATAGTTACAACTCATCTGGAAACTGGTAAATGATTTTTCCAGACTTATCTCTATCCCCAGGTAGAAGTTGACAAACGTTCCTATGAATTAAAAATAAAATAAAAGATATACAAATTGATAACATCGTTGTTTCTATATATAACTAGCAGCCACTCGCAACTTTGTCTACGTTTGCAACACTGTAAATGATAAGACCTTTCACTATTTTCGTGTAATATAGGTATTATTTTATTACAACTAGGATATGCAGTATTCGTCCGACTTTACTATTCGAGCTTTATCCGTACTATTCAAGTTATTCGAGTTATACGAGTTTTTCGAATACCTTCTTTATTATTGAATATATTAAAACGATTAACACTAGCTCTTGTCTAATAACAACAATAATACCGAATTACTTTAACACAATCGGCTAGTAACATGTCGACGGTGGAAAGAATAATCGAATAACATGTAAAGATTGTTAAACGCACGTTATCCGACTAGCATGATAACTCGCCTATGATTTATTATGTTAGAAGTTAAAAATATCTATTATAGCTAAATGTAAGTATTTATATTCTCCAGTTTTTTTGCGTTAGAATTTGATAACTATTCGAAAAACTCGTATACTTAGGTCAGTTGCATTCGAATATCTATACTAATATTATAAAGAGGTACAGTTTGTGGGTTTGTGAGTTTGTGAGTTTGTAACGTTGTAAGGGGTAATCTCAGGAACTACTGGTCCGATTTGAATATTTTTTTCAGTGTTATATAGCTCATTCATCGAGAATGGTTATAGGCTATATATCATCACGCTAAGGCCTATAGGAGCGGAGCACAGATGAAAAATGTTTCAAAATCGGGATGTTTTTTTCTTTTTGAGAGCTTCTGCTGTGTGTCATTGTTAGCCCAGAGTAGTAACTATTACTACGCGGAAGAAGTCGCGGGCAGGGGCTATAATCTATATACTAATATTATAAAGACGTAAAGTTTGTGAGTTTGTGACGTTGTAGGGGGTAATCTCAGGAACTACTAAACCGACTTTGAGAATTCTTTTACCCATAGAAAGCCACGTTATTTGTGAGTGTAATAGGCTACATACGAAGTCGCGGGCAGAAGCTATTAACTAATTATATTATCTATAATCTAATATTATAAAGAGGTAAAGTTTGTGAGGTTGTAGGGGGTAATATCTGGGGAGTCGGAGAAAAATGGTAGAACGAAAACGTTTCTTATGAACGCTGCTTTAATTATGAGATATACATATATGATTGAGTTCTAGAGAAAAGTTGTAGCTTGATAATGCCTATTACCGCTCAACGAAGTGGGCACGGGTCGGCTAGTAGTATATAAAACCGAATACTCAAATAGTATGCCCTAATTACAACCATACCGGGCTTAGTTGAGGCGTAATTTTAATATGCGCTGGAAGCGTAGTTGTTATTGATTATCAGAACAAGTAATTGAAACAATAATCTTCCTCTAATATTTTTTTTTTAATTTCATGTAGTTCATTTTACATTATTGTGTTATTATATTCAGTGATACCTTATCATGATATTTAAAAATAATATTTTTGATGAGATGAGAGAAAATTACATGTGGCAGAGATCCGAATGTTAAGGTGGATGTGTGGTGTGACTGGAATGGATAAAATTAAGAATGAGTATATCAGAGGATGTTTGAAAATAGCACCAATGTCAGATAAGTTGAGGAGTAATAGGTTATCATGGCATGGGCATGTCATGAGGAGAGATGAAAACCATGTAACTAGAAAAGTGTTAAGTAAGTTTGTGGACGGATATACGAGTAGAGGAAGACCGAAAAGGTATGGATGGACTGCGTGAAAAATGATATGTGCGTAAAAGGTATGAATACTGAGAACATTTGACAGGAGAGAATGGAAAAAGAAAACATGTTGTGCCGACCCTAATTAGGTGGGATAAGGGTAATGATGATGATGAATATTTTTTAATATTTTTCTGGCACATTTTATCACGTGTTACTTCAGATATCAAATCAAAGTTCATTATATATATTTAATTCAATAGGAGTTACAGGTTTCATGGGCGTTATGAAACTGTAATGTGAGCAAAAGAAAATATATTCCCTTCTTTATAATTTACCTAGCGCGCAAACGGGCGTTATCCCATCCTGATATTATAAAAAACCTTGATTAATTATATACTTAAATCTTCCTCATGAATCACTTTTTTTTATATCATCGGAGGCCAACGAACAGGTGGGTCACCTAATGTTAAGTGTTCATCACCATCCATAGACACTTGCAACACCAGGGGAGTCGCAAGTGCGTAGCCAGCCTGAGTTTGGGGTGAATGGGGAGAAGGGAGAAGAGGTAAGGGGGAGCGGAGGCGGGCCTCCGACGCTCTCACTGACCGAACGAAACGCAACAAAGCAAGCACTGTCACTTCGCCGGTATTTCTGTGGGACGGCTGGTAGTATCGTGTAGTATTTGTGTGAAAAATGATACGTGTATAAAAGATGTAAATACTGAAATTATATCTGATACGGGAGAGTGGAAAAGGAAACATATCAAGCCAACTCTACTTAAGTGGGATAAGAAAGATTTCAATTATTATTATACAATAACAGATGCATTTATTTAACCTCTTTACGTATTGTATTATGCGATGATTTTTTTTTTATGTTCTAGGGTAATTTTATGTTCTTTTCTATACATATAACAAGAATAATACATCTAACTTGTCTGTACATTTTACATTTAAAAAAAATTGCAGTTGTCTACCTAAGTAATTTAAAGTAATTCAAAAAGTAACCATTTGAATGATTGTTAGAAAGGCGGAAACCGCGGAACGCCCGCTTTTGTAGTCCGGTGAAGGTTTTAAGGCCTTGCGAGGCTAATAGCGTAGTCAGTTCGAATAAAAATGTTCCACGCGGGCGAAGTCGCCGATACAGCTAGTATACAATAAGATGTCTTACTCATTCGTTCTATTAGATTCCTCTGGAAATTCGCCGGAACCATTATTGTCGTAAATTACCTCTCCAGCACAACCACCAAGATCAACCGCACTGTAACAAAGTGAGATGTCATTTGAAATACCGGCAAAAGAGACCTTACATTGTTGTTTAAATGCATAGTGCGATATTTTCGTAAATAAATGGTAGTTACAAATTATAGTAGTTTTACTATTAGCTAAATATATTGGTTTCGTGAGAACTTGTGGTGTTAATTTATTTGCTAATTTCGAAAATATCATTCATCATTCAAACAAAGACGCTAATCCTAACCTAGTTCTAAATGCAACTACCAGTGTTTACTGTACGTATGGTAGAAATAGGTGTTTACCCATATCTACGGGTCATTCAAATATTATGCAGGCACTAAAGGAATGGTCTTTGATTTGCTTCGTTTTAAGACATAAGGGTAAGCATCTGAACAGGTAGGTTTGACAGATGAGGTGCGTGGTCTTATTCAATCAAAATATACTGAATTCAATTAAGGCCCTGTAATTTAGCTTTATCAAGTTGATATTTTATAATGTTAACTATACTGACTCTATAGTAAATGTCTACAAAAAAGGGAAAGGAACTTCGTTCCAACCGGGGGTCCATAGACCCCTCATGCTTTTTTTTTCATTACCGCCAATATATGTAGTTTATTTTTTATCTTAATTGAATCCGGTAGATGATGCTACGAAAGGGTTCTAGGCTGATTTTAAAATATTTCTCACATACCATCTGGGTATATGTTTCAGTGAGTCCCTTGATAGTTTGGATTCACAATTGGAAACGGTAGGTGTAGTTGCAATCGGGTTTTAGGTTTATTAAAGTTTTCGCGTTTATCGCTTAACTGTAACCACGTATGTATATTGGGGAGTTTTTGCGGACGGTTTTGAGCGCTACTTTTATTCGAGCCTCTGCGTATTGGGTTTTTATATGTCAATGCTTTAGACGTTGAAACCCGCTTGACATGGTACTTGAACTCACTATCCGGCAAATTAGTAATATGCTTTGGGACTTTGTTATAAAATTTAACACTATAACCGACAAAACTTTATTTTGGGCAGTGGGCTACTTTCGCCTTAGTAACAAACCACTATAAGTAAATTCCTCTTATATAGATGTAAAGAAACTAGTATTTATTTCTTCTTCTTCTTGTTTTGGCTCCGCAGAAGCATTTGCCAGTGTCAATGTTTTGTTTTATGTTCCAGAGAGTTTGTTAATTTCCATAGTCGAGTAATTAATTCAATATTCTAACAAGATGGTGGCTCCCTTGTTAGAACTTTCCATGGAGTTTTTGTGGCATCTCAGAATTCATGGTCCATGGAATTATTTTCTATTCACTTCATTTATGCACAATAAACAAACTATATTACATAAAACACCACCAATTTTACACAATATAGAGTCAAGTAACACAAGATTATGAATAAAAAATAAAATCCACTACATGACAGACTAAGATCCCGCCAAAAAACTCAACTAGTATTTAAATATAGTATTTCTTTAATTTGTACAGCTGTTAGTCGTTAAAGCAGTCACCAGGTACTTACGTATTTCATTAGATGGCGCTGTAACATAATAATAGCACCATAGTAAAAGTAGTCATGTTGACATTCGACAACAAACGGTGATCGTGGTGTTTATAATAAAATTTAGATTTATAATAAAAACGATTAATAGTGGAATAATAAACTTTAAATGTCGTTTCCCTTTTTACAGGTAACTATTGATATTAAATTAAATAATATAATATAATATAGTGCGTGAACGCAAGTGTTAAATTAAAATACCCTTTTTACAGAGCAACGCATTAGTTTTATTACAATTCCGCAACCTATCAAAGTATTGTCTTATATAGATATAGATTCCTTATCTATAGACTTATTAACTGCTGCCCACGAAATACTAAGGGCACTAGAATAGATTAAAAAATACGGATATTACATAAGCATGGGGAGGGAGGTGAGGTGTGAGATTGCTCTTATTAAGATTACTTAGATTACTGAGATATAGATATAGATACTGAGATTGCTTAATAAACTTGTTACATCATATGATCTCTGAACTAGTGCGAAATCATTTGAAAATTATATCTAATTCCACAGCTTTACCATAAACTTTATTGTATCGTATTAGACGGTATTAGGTTACATATTAAGGGCATGTGTAATATTAATTTGTAATTATCATGTAAATGCGTCCGTGTAATTGTAATTACGTCTATATATTAATATACAGCAGGCTTTATCTGAAAACCAGCGCTGCAACGCTTCCACATGGAAGCTTGCAGCTTGTGCTGAGACAAAGACCTTTCACCACATGCAACACTTGTCTCTCTTGCTTTTTGTATTTATGTATATTCTTGTAAGTACGTGTTGTATGCATTGAATAAATATATCTTTCTTTCTTTCTAATAAGCATTGGTTTACTTTTGCTGACGAGAGGGAGGGAGCGGTCACATTATGTTTCCGTTATACTTAAAAGGCTTCCTAGATGTTACTGTGTGTTAGGTGCTTGGTAACGAATGATCAACTTCTCAAGGACGATAGCTTAATCAGGCGGGCTTAGAAAACATAATACCATACCAAGGAAATTAATTAATTCCGTGATTCAGTATTCCAGTATCCAAATCACGACTAAATGAATGATGACATATGTTTCTAGAAGTTGAAATTATTGCCAACTCGCTAGCTTTGTTTAAGAAAGCAATAGAACAGAGTATTTTATCTTGAACTAAATTATATCTTCTTATTGAGTATTCAACTGCGGTATGATTAGAATTTTTGGATTGCCTGTTGCTTTTTTATCTTATTTCATTTCGTTTTAACTTCTTATGTATTTTAAGTTTAATCTTACTAGATAACTATCATTCGTTTATTTTATTTACTGCTCTAAAAATATTTGTACACTTACCCGGGGGCAACGGAGCGGTTTTTAATCTAAGAATATGTTGTTCTTTTATGTAATAATGCATCATTGATATTAAATCAAATCAAATCAAAAATACTTTATTCAGTTTAGGCCCTAATAAGGCACTTATGAACGTCAAAGACTACTACCGGTTCGGAAAACAACCCAGTCATCAAGAAGAACCGGCAAGAAACTCGATCGGGTACATTTTTTAAACATATATTTCGAATACATTATACAATGCCTTTTTGCCTTTTGGATACTTGATAGATATTTTTAGCGTTTGACCACAATCTCATCTAATCTTTTATAGGTTGTAAAGGCACACTGAAGCTATTACTGGTTTCAGCATGAATGGGTCGGCTCACCCCGGGTAGTACCACCCTTACATAAACCGACGTGAAGTAACAACAGTGCTTGTATTGTTGCGTTTCGTTCGATCAGTAAGAGCGCCGGATAACCCACCTACCCCTGCCCCAAACACAGGGTGGCAACGCACTTGCGACTCTTCTGGTGTTGCAACTGTCTATGGACGGTGGTGATCACTTAACATGTTAGCTCCCATGACAAAAAAAGTTAATGTAGTCTAAAATTGTAAACGCGCTAAACCTAGAGAGGGTTTTGCTTTTGTATACTTCTGCCGGTATACACCAACAGGTGCTGGGTGCCAGATTTTCAACTTCAGGGTGGTAGCTATCCAGGCAAGAAAAAACCCTACCACCATGCTGTGGTTTTGTGATGTTTTCTTTCAATGAAAGCTCTGACCCAATTGCTAGGATACGAACCGACGTCCATCGACGCTATGTCCAAACATGCTATCAACTAGGCCATTATCGCTGCAAACGCTTAGTAAGATTTGCGTTGGTAATTTCAAGGCATCAGTTCAAGCCGAGGATCGACCTCTTTGGCATTCTAGAGCTTGTTACAATAAAAATAATTAAAATTAGCAAATATTTTATTACAATGTACTATTTCTAATATAAATTTAATGAGATCTCTTTTGTTAAACTTTGAATTTTATGTTTTAAAGCGACAATAGCTCAGTCGAAGCAAACAGGGCGTATTTTGATACGACAGTTTATTTGTTTCTTTCCCACAGTGAGGTGTTAGATAAAACTCAAAAGATAAAACTGTCGCTAAACACTTTTTTTTTCGAACTTACTACGCTATTGACCCAGCAAGGTCTTAACAGCTTCACCGGACTACTAAGGCGAGCGCTTAAGGCACTCAGCCGATAGTCGCTAAACACTATTACATTATAAGTCTTTGGCAGCTACACTTGATAGCCAATTCCGTGTATAGTTTTAACGGATTTACCGTATTACATCATATCGTCATATAATATTAGCTAAGATTGTCGTCGACCTCCAAAAAACTCAAGAAAAAATATCTCATGAACTGATATCATCGTTTTAAAATAACTATTATACATGAACGTAAAGAATTGAGCGATCTACAAAAAAGGTACATTTTGATTTTTAGATATACTCGCTCCTTCGAAAGCTATTGATAGTATCAATTGAATTGAAGATAAATTTCACGATTTTTTCGCTTTTACTACGAAATAACGGTCTGAAAATAAAATAAATTTCACCGTTCTCTGAATCAATGTTATTGAACTCAATAAAATAAAATAACTCAATAAAAAATATCGTTGGCGTTTAACGTAATATAGTTTGGTTATTGTGCACAAGTGAAGTGGATGTGAAATAATACCACGGAGCTTGGAGTTTGACTTGACACAAAAACTCCCTGGAAAGTTCCAACAAGAGGTTCTAACTCCATCATCTTGTTACATTATTGAAATAATCGCAACACTTTTAATATCGATACCTACTCGACAATGGCAGTAATAATGTACTAGAAGATTGGTTGCCAAAAATAATATATAAAAATTATTCGACCACCAAACTTGTAAGAATAGATTCTACGGTTAATTGCTTTATTTATTATATACCAGACAGTCTTGGTCTTATTTCTAGACTCAAGAATTTTATTTCCTAAAAATTTTGCTTTGGCAGCTACACAAACACGTTTAAAAACTTTAGAATAATTCCTAACGTAGGCATGAAATGATTCACTATTTGTTAGTGATTTCTTATAATATAGATCATACAAACGATCTCTACTTATTTTAATACCTGTAGTTGCCCATTCACTCTTTTTTTTTACGGTAATTTAATGCATGTCCGTAAAGTTTCAGATACGCTAGGGTTTTTTAAAGAATATATTTTTTTTATTCATTAAGGGCAACAAACAATTGTACTCTGTATGCAATATATTGACATATAAAAACCCAAAACACACAATCTCGAATAAAAGTAGCGCTCAAAACTAGCCGCAAACACTCCCCAATAGTTATAGTTGTCTTTTAAATCATGAGGTTTTTATATGTCAATATATTGCATACAGAGTACAATTGTTTGTTGCCCTTAATGAATAAAAAAAATATATTCTTTAAAAAACCCTAGCGTATCTGAAACTTTACGGACATGCATTAAATTACCAGGAAACAGGATATATATATATATATATATATATATATATATATATATATCTCCTGTTTCCTGGTAATTTAATGCATGTCCGTAAAGTTTCAGATACGCTAGGGTTTTATATATATATATATATATTCCTGAAACTTGTTCTTTTCTAATTCCCGATTTACGAAACTATATTTATCCTAAACTGAATTGCTAGGCACACTTACTCGTCTCCATTATCCCCATCGTTTTCTTTGACAGTTTTAGCACCAGTATTGTCGAAATTGTCCATCTTCTGGGACATCATGTACCTCGCACTCAGCTGACGTTTTTGAAACACGGACGGTTTTATTATATACTGAAAACGGAAAGAAAAATATAGAAATTAACTAGTATATACCATAACCAATAATATCACAACATATTATAAAAACAAAGGCCTCCGACGCGCCTCTATGACGATCTATTCGCGATAAACTCAAAAGCTACTGAACACATTGTCATTCATTTTTTTGATTCACGAGGAAGGTTTCGGTTACAGTAATTGTTGGAAGTGTCGGAAAAAGTCAAGCCGCCCGGGAGTTTTCGTCGAAAACGCTGCCGAATCCCTTTGAGATATAAGAAAATAATTAAGATAATAAACGAAGTAGACCAAGTCGCGGGTATCAGCTAGTTATCCATATCTTTTTTGGAGACAGATAAGTATATAGGATACAGATAAAAAGGTTATTTTTTTTTAAGTATGAACGTTATTGAGGTTATTAATATTGTAAACAATAACATTGGTTAGTGATGTTTGAGTTATAAAGATAAGCACAGAGTAACATTAAATTAAAATATAATTAACTGGATGTTGTTTAAATATTTATGGATATAAAATGTGTTTAATTGTCCTTTTGAATTTAAAAGCTCGATGGTCAAATATGTGTAACGAGATGTGCTTTTTTTTGCGTCCTTTATTATATATATATTAAATGTTATGAATTTTAACAATGTTTGGGATATTATTGCTCCCCTTGTCAATTTGATTTTCGTTAAATTTAAGTTTTGTCTCATTAGGTATATTTGTTTAATTGCTTCGATTGTATGCATGTCTCTTTTTTATTTCCTTTATGTATTCCTATTTTTTTGTTTAGTATTGATCAGGTTATTAATTTATTGCTATGTTATGCTGTCCTATGTGGTTAATATTATCTGATTTGTTTTTTTTGTTTCGTTTATTTGTGCCTTTGTATCGCAGTAGCCACCACCTGCTTTAGGAATTTCAGCAAATAGGGACGTTTCCCATCATCCTCCATCCACTCGTGTAGGATCTCTTCCGAGATTTTGTCACCGGTCATGCACTCCAGGTCATTTCTGGACGAGCCGAAACGCGGACAGTGTATGAGGATGTGTAACACTGTCTCGGCGGTAGCCGGGGCTGTCTATGATCTTAAATCTATGTAGGTACGCTGCGAATCCCCCGTGGCCCGTTAGGGCTTGCACGTGTGTCGGTGCCAAACGAGTCTTCTTCACTACCCGGTGAGCGGAGCTCACCTTCGGGAAGAAGATCCGCGTCACCGGATGTGCTTGGATGCGAGCTCATTGTGTGGATACATATTTAATTTTTTCTGCATTGTTTCCTTTATATATTTTTACTAGCAGGCCCGGCGGCCGTTATCCCGCCTCGATAAAAAAAATTCTCAAAATTTAAATATTGTCATTCACAATATAATTAATTTAAAAATTCAAAAGTAATACATTTAATACAGTTATTTTATTGTTTTGAGTTTTCACTTCTATCGGCAGTCCTTATCACTGCTTCGACTTTTTTTTTTCTTCCTTCTTTCTCAACTTCTGGCTATATACTGGCTGATTGGGAAACGCTATAACCCTCTTGGTCGTAACGAGCTCTGTTATGGATACCTATCGGCACACCGACTGGCTATTATATATCGACGGGAGAAAGCGGAAATTTCGTAACTTGCATTTTGGACTAAATCACATTTTACCATATTCTTGATTAAAAAAATACCGCTTCGAGTGGTTTGGGTCTCGTTTTCCTACGATTCAATTTTTGATCGACACGACCTTGGTTTTATGCCTCGTTTTAGCATTGCACATTTTAAAAAAGTTCTGAAATAGTTTTTTGGCTCTGGTGTAAAGTTGGCTTTTTCATGTTACAGCAATTCTGCTTTCTTCCGTCGATATGCACTAGTTGATATTGGAACACGACAAGCGTACAGTTGGCACCAAACTTTTAAAATATAGATGCATAAAAAACAAATTTAGGTATTAAATTGTATATTATGTAATATATGACGACTTGAGGATAAATAAATCCCAATTTTAGATTTTTATAATGATATTTTAAGTTTGTTTTGTATTTTTTGAGTTATATTATGTGCAAACTTGAACTAATAATTATATTCAGAAAGGGCAAAAGACATCGACGAGGATAGTAAGTATCCAATTATGTAAAGTTGAGTACATTGCACGTCGATCTACTTATTATGTGCGCATTAGAATTGAATTAAAATTCTATTTATTAAATACTTGGATTGTAAGTCGCGTTCAAACACTCAGGTTGCACAACAACACCATTGTAACAAAGAAATAAACTAATTATAACCTTTTTTTTTCTCCATGGGGTAATCCCTAACCGATATCCATCTCGCCAGGCAGCAGAGGATGGATATGCCCGAGTCGCACGGACTAAAACCCCATGGTACCTTCTTACACCTTTTGGCCGGAAGAGCAGGGACTGTCTAATCGACACTACATCTGCTCCTCCAACAGGTGTTGTCCCCTCCTAAGGGACCCAAACTGCGGCCTGAGGGGTCAAGATGGTGGACCCCTCAAGGGGAAATGGGTGTTACTCCCCCTAACGAACTGTGGGAGCATCAGCATAATCAGGAGGTGCCACCACATGGACCTGTGCAGTTTAACTGCCCGGAGCGACGGACATGCATGTGTCTATCGCCCCCAGGCCACAACAACTAATTATAGCCTACTAAATAACTTTATTCCTACAAACGGGCACTCCAAGAACATATGTAAGGAAAGGACTTTCTCCAAACCCCTACATTGCAGTTGTTTGATTTGGTGTATGCTGGTCGCAATTTATTTGAACGAAACTATCGTATCCCATCTATACATATAATAATAATATAAATTTCTGTCTGTATTTTTTTGATTTTTGTGAAATAAATTGTTGCAAGTGTCTTGGAATAATTTATTTAAAAAAATATTCAATCATTATTAGAAATGTCTTTTTATGTTTCTGTCTGTTTGTTTGAACACACATTACTGCTAAACTACTACGTACACTATAAAGAACACCATAAAGCATATCTTCCAGTAACATTTAGTCTATGTTTCATTACAATCCGTTCGGTCTGTCAAAAGTTATTGTAACTTTAATGGCGAGGCGACTAAAGTACGAGAGAAATGTAAATTCGAAAAAAGGACTTAGTGCATTAAGATGACTTTATGAGTCACTGTTTTTTACACAAAGTTCCACGCGGAAACCGCGGAACGCTCGTCTTTGTAGTTCGGTAAAGCTTCTAAGGCCTTGCTAGGCCGTAGTCAGTTCGAAAAAAATAGTTCCACGCAGATGAAGTCGCCGACTACAATGAGACAATACAATGAGATTTCTTACCCATTCTTTATTTTAGATTTTTCTGGAAATTCGCCGGAAGTAAATGGACATTATGCTTTCAGATAACTGTATTAATCACGGTTTTTTTCCATAATTTTCCAAGCGGACGAAGTCGCGGTCACTTTTAGTCAATAATAAACAACCAAGAAAAACTTGTACGTAAACAAAAACAGTACAAAGAGATGATGAGTTAATGGAAAGTGCGCTTGCGATCCGGTTTAATTGTGTCGCAGCTTTCGGTTAAGGAAAACAACATTATGAAACCATACAATGGTGTTAAGGTTTATAATACAGTTTGGCTAAGTACCGGCCTCGATTTAAAAATCTATCGCCAAACACGTTTGGGAGTTTTCTGGCAGCCGCACCAGAAAGCTAGTCTCACTAGGTTAAGCATGTTTAACATCTTAAGTCGTTTAATATCAAGTTAAAAGTGAAAACAAAAATAAATCGAGACAGTCATAAGGATTGCCGACAGAAGTGAAAACTCAAAACAATAGAATAACTGTGTTCTGTTTTTTTTTATTGTAACACGGTAAAATGACTGCACTGTGCATGATGGTAAGTACAGTACAATCCAAAAACAATGGCGTCCAAAAACAATCCATAAACAATTACTCTATCTTATATGAGTTATTTATTTTGAACAGCTACGCGCGCGAGCCGTTGTAATGTAGCCGCGATGGCTGGAAGCCTATGTATTGCAGTGACGGATCCTAGAAGAGGATTTCGGGCGGTTTCTTCGTATGCCGAGATCTCCGAGATCTCGTGGAAGATGAGTAATTGACCTGCGTAGTCAATACTCGTTCCGAGCCTGCCGAGCACGTCTCGTGCACCGGCAGCGTCCACACCCGCGACTAGTGCGCCCCCCGCCCCTACCGGGCCCCTCAGGCTCCGTGGGCTCCTAAGCCGGCAGAAGGAATAGGCGGGATGATCCTGTGAAGGATTAGCCGCCGGAGGTCTGGGAATGGGTTGGAACGCGGGCTTAGGAGCCCACGGAGCCTGAGGGGCCCGGTAGGGGCGGGGGGCGCACTAGTCGCGGGTGTGGACGCTGCCGGTGCACGAGACGTGCTCGGCAGGCTCGGAAATGCCTCTCGGGACATGAGAGGCGGGGGTCGGGGGTGGGCGGGGGCGGCGGCCGCCTTAGACGGCGACGCCTGCCTGGGGTAGCGAGGGCGCTTTGTGCGCGGGGCGCGGGGACATCCGCGATAATTCGCGGTATGACCCACGCCGCGGCACAGAACACAGCTCGGGGGATCGGGGGAGTCTTTAGTGCGAGAACACTCCTTGGTGGAGTGGTCGCCGAGGCACTTAACGCACCTGGGTTTCAGGAGACAGTTTCGTGCGGAGTGTCCGTACACCTGACAGTTGTGACACTGCGAGGGCACAGACGTTTTGCGCGGCGGCTCGACGATAACGCCGGAGAGGCCGCAGAGGGATGTGAGATTGAAGATCGCTTTCCCTTGAGGGGTGCGATCGAGGACAACGAGAACCATATCATATGGAGCCCTGGTGCGCGGAGAGCGCATACGATGAACCTCGCGAACAGGAATCTTCTGTTCTTTGAGGTCGTCGGAAATGTCGTAAGTCGGGAGTTCTGAAGGAACCCTACGGATCACAACCCGTAGTTTACGCTCCTCTTCGAGAGAGTGCGTGAAATAACCCCACTGGTTGTCCCGAAGGAAACGAGTGAGGTCACGATGGGCGGTGGACGTGGCTACCTTCACCTGAATACCTACAGCGGTATTCACAGCGGAGGTGTAAGGGATGCCTGCCGTTTCCAGCAGGCTAGAAATTTCAACCCAAGACGCTTTGTCTTGGATCGTAACGGGGGGCGGTGGGCGGGGCTTTTTGCCCGAAACTGCGGAACCCGCAGTTTTAGGCGAAGCGGGTCTAGAGGGCGCTGGTGTCGTCTTTGGCACTTTCGCGCCATCGACATTGACTATTTTTTTGGAGGGCAAACTGCCTTCCGGATCTGATGAGGAGTTGGAGCGCTTCTTGCGCGGTTTGCGGTGCGTGACGGTGGTGAAGCCATCGTCCGCAGGAGGGGCTTGCTCAGCAGGAGGATCTTGCTGAGCAGGAGGGTCTTGCTCCATATCGGAGCCAGAATCGGAATCGCTATCGCTATCGTCACTATCGTGAACGGGTGGGATGGGAAAATTGTTGCTTGCCTCGATCTTGGCATAGATCGAGGGAGCGGGCTTGGAAGAGTGAGGGAACTCGATGCGACGCTTCGCAGCGTACGCATCGTAATCGTCTACGAGACGAGGACAGATGCTGGATATAAAACCGCGGAGGCTAATAAGTTCGGTCTCTAAGAGGCCGACTTCTCGATCGGAGGCCATACCGGGGCCTGAGGAGGGGAGTGGGGCGGAGGAAGACATGTGAAACCTCCCTGCCAGAGGGGCAGGGGGGCGCGCCTTAATGAATTTAACGGACTATCCCGAGTCCGGATCAAAGGGAGCTGTTTAAAACTAAACAAAATAGGAAAACAACGCAAATAAGTACCTGAGCGAGACAGGGGAAAAATAACATAAGACTACTTAAATAAACAAACAATAAAAAGTAAATAAATTTAAAAATAAATCACTGAAGAATTAAAGAAATACGTAAATAAATAGATAAATAAATGAGTAAATAAATAAATATACCAAGAAATAGATAAAGCAATAAATAAATACAAAGAAAAGGTCTCACTCAGTTCCAGGAAAAAGAACGCAGGTGTGAAGCGCACCTGTGTAGCGCAGGTGTGCCGGATCGAAACAACACAATAACTGACGACACTAAATCACGA
The DNA here is from genome assembly GCA_015888305.1 of Antheraea pernyi. Lineage (NCBI taxonomy): Eukaryota > Metazoa > Arthropoda > Insecta > Lepidoptera > Saturniidae > Antheraea > Antheraea pernyi. The sequence continues at coordinate 80,610 of MU159178.1, forward strand.
GTATTAAAATCGAACTTAGCGCGCGCAGCAAAACGGACAACCGCTCAAGTCGACGGTCCGATCGGAACTCCGAAACGCGACCCGCAGAAGCGATTCACTATGGCGGGCTTTTTCGGTTGTTTTGAATTTTCAAATTAAATATAGTGTGAATTCTTTGAATTTCATAATTTGTAAATTGAAATTAGTCTTTAGTAGACTTAGTGAATACTGGTTTTCACATCTATTTGCACTCCGTAGAATACAATATACAGTTAATATTTTAAATACGATATGTTCAAACAATCCCAATACAAAATATCAATAATAGATATACACAGAACACTACGCGTTGCTATTGTGATACGATCGGTCACGCTTACTAGGATGTCATGACAAGAAATTATAAATTTATCTCCTGCCAAAAATGCCGCTCAATACGCCTAAAGAAGTTTTTACTTCAATAATGATAAAGTATTATAGTTCCTAGAAACCGAAGTACTAGTGTATCAAATGTTGACAGATACTTATAATTTTTGCTTATTCTTAATTTCTGAGTCTGGGTAAACTATTGAGTGATAAGGTATTCACAGATAACAAAAAAGGCCGTCATCTGCAATTCTACATACCGATTGATAAATACTATGTATATTGAATCAGAATACTACAAATTAATTAATGAATTCTTTTGAAAAAGAAACAACTTTTATCAGGGGTATTTATCATTTGAATATTAAAGGTTATCCAAATAATAATTATTTTCAACACGCTTGCTCATAAAGTGGCTTTAATATCACCGCAATTAGGCACATAATGACGCCTGTAATCAAACTGTGACTTTTTCATTGCTATTATTCACAAGTGAGTTATAGATTATTTTTTTTTAATTTTATTGGTCGAGTTGCTTTGTTCTTATAAAAGTTTCGATACAAAAAACAATAGAACAAAGAAATTAATGTACCTATTGCTTGCTCATTTCATAAAACTTCGTATTTAAATAGATAATTTCAACTTGTACGTGTTTAATAAATAAAACTTTCACTCAAATATAACTTTTGTTTTCTCTGTAATAAAGAAAACTTTAAATTCCCCATTTTATACGTGGCTAAAACGCTATCTGCGGAAAGCCAAAAAAAAGAAACCTCATTCCTTTAGTCTATGGCCGATCGCCATTGTTAGATGCGCGCGCAAACTGATGATTTTTTCCCGCTATAGCGAAAAAAAAATTCACAACTCGTTTTCACTGTTGAAATTATAGTTATTTATTAATTAAAATGTCTACAAGTACTAGTTATGAAGAAAATGATTTATGTTGTACACCGCCCGATATAAGATGTGAAGCCCTTAACGTTATGGAAAGTTTACTACCTGAAAACTCCAAGGAAAAATATCTATTAGCGTACCAAAATTTCGTACAATGGCAAAATAAGAAGAATACGCAGTCTTTTTCAGAAAATGTGTTCATGGCGTACTTTAAAGAATTATCTTCTAAGTACAAA
>MU159178.1:82577-108902 GCA_015888305.1 Antheraea pernyi
GTTCTATGCCTAAAGAAATCGCTAAGTTTTTAGGTTTAGCAGATGCTGAGAGCTATACTGGACATAGTTTCAGAAGAACTTCAGCGACATTGCTGGCTAATTCAGGAGCTGATATAATGACTTTGAAGCGTCATGGTGGGTGGCGATCTAGCAATGTAGCAGAATCATACGTAGAAGATTCCATACAAAACAAGAAGGAAATTTGTGCGAAAATCACAAAAAGAATTAGACTTGATTCTGAGGCACATCCTACTGGCGAAACGCCAAGAACGTCCAATGATTGAATTTCACCTACCTACACGAATAATGCACCATTTCAAATAACAATAGAACATGAAAGTATTTCAATAAATAATCTATCTGATAAAACCGCCATGCCATCAAAAACAGTTAATTATAATTTTACTAACTGCACATTTACTAACTGTTTCTCTAAATAAACTGTTTATGTACTAAATAAAATGATTTTTTATTATTATTTTCTTTACAAGCGTGTTGAAAAACGTCGTATGATACACGTGTGTATTGGTGATTACCGTCCTCGGCTCTCTTAAGACCTCGGGCTCTCAATGGCGCCTCAGCGGTAATCACCAACATTACACACTTGTACCATAATGTACTATAATACACTAGCTATACACTAGATAATATAGAAATAAGAAGAATTATATATATGAACAAGCTGACCCGTGCAACTTCGTCTGCACCAAATCGGTTATTACCGGTTTCAACTGTATTTTTAAACGCGAATAATCTTAAGAAACCTATATTGCAGCGACATCTAGCACTCCCAATTCTAAATCCAAACTATCCAGGGACTCACTGAAACATATACCCAGTTCGTATGTGAGAAATCTTTTAAAATAAGCCTAGAACCCGTTCGCAGCATTACCTAACGGGTACAATTAAGATAAAAACTAACCTACATATATTACCGATAAATGTTTTCCCAGTATCCCTTGTAACTTTACCACTTAACATACTGTAAAAACTTTAAAACTTTATCTATATTAAATTTGATTTGATTTAGTTGTTTGTTTTATAAGAATTTGTAAAGTATAAGTGAATTTTGCATCCAAACTTATTCTTGTAAAATTTGTTATACTTTTGACATAACCATCTTTTTGACTGAGATATTGAACTTGGAATAATATACCTTTCTAACAATGAAATAATTTTCAAAATCGGATCAGTAGTACCAATGATTCCCCGAAAACAAAACATTACGTCTCTTTATAATTTTAGTATAAATATAACATAGTATTGTAATTGCAAACAATTGTAATTATTTTAATCGTAGATTCACAAACCTGACCCCAACTACTTCAAGACGACAGTATTCAGAAAACTAATTTGACCAAATATCAAAATAACACGCGTACTGACAGAACTCTAAATGAGATTCATCTTCTATAATGCAATGTAACTATTATCTAGGTTTATGTTTTAGGAAAAAATATTGTCACCTTTGTTTAGCAAACATTTATACAATAAAATAAATGTAACGACATTGTAACAACAACTTGTTCGACAAAAAAGGCCGTCCGCCGCATCAACTACAGCTAAATACCTGAATGGTATTTATGGTCACCAGGTATAACACAGGTTCAGGTTATACCAAGTGAAAAACCATAAATATCGAAAAACTTGTTTAAGAGGAAAATAATCATGAACACACCAACTGCAAGTTTATATGTAAGACCCAACTATGCACGTGAATCTGTACGCATTTATTAGTTAATAAATATATGCCATAATGTTCTAATCAAATCAATAATAGTCAATGTAGGCTCTGAGAAGTCGCTTATGGACGTCAAAACTATCATCGGTTCGGACAAACAATAATCGAGAAAACAATGCAACTCGCTCTAGTTTATCTTTACATATTACACGTTTTTTTTTTAGAAATACATGATATATGTGGTTTATGTGATATTATTCTATGAATCAAATTATAATTATTATTATTAATTATTTATCCTTTTTTATAGGTATTAATAACAATATTTAAAGCTTATCAATTGAAAGCTCTCCTCGTACATAATATCAATTACATTTTGATTTAAATTCAGGCTTAAAAACAAACAAATTAAAAAAAAATCTTGATCACTATTCTTTTATTTACCATAAAATTGAGATAAAAAGAGATCTACAAAAACCAATCACTAATTTAAAATCCAACATACTTTATAGCTAAAAAAATAATTTGGAACGTATATAAATTAGAACATTAACGAAAACAAGGAAAAATACAAGATATTTCTAATTCTACAATGTTTTATAAAAAATAACAGCGGACGAAATTCGAGCATAATGCAAGATAGAAATATATCGTAACTTGTAGATCTACCGAGAATTACGATGAAGGAAATAGACTTAAAAATAAATTGTCCTTTGTTCCGTGAAAGTCATTAATACCAACAGAAAACAGTAACAAAAAAGAGAATAGGTTACGAAACAAAGAGGATAAAAGCGCTGAAATGGTTTATCTACGTCTATTTTTGAAGTGAAAACTTCTTTAGCCGCGTCGAACGACATGTTTTTGGCAAGAGATAAACTTATAATTTCGCGTAATGATATACTAGTAAGCATACCACCGTAATGCGGTTACGCAGCTTATGTCAGACAAACGACGCGAAGTATTTGCTATCTGTGTACATATAATATTGGTCAAACCAAAAACATAGATGTGAAATGAGAGCCACATTCAATATTATTATATATGTCATGGTTGTTTGTTGACTTCAAGAACAAAAGAAGTGAGATCTAAGTGATGTTCCTTCCTGAAATTTATTTATAACAACATAAACTATGATTACAATTTAAAATATCATTTCTACTTATGACTTGGGATAATATTGAAGCTCAAGGTCTGACTTTTGGGTGTAGGGTGGGATAGGATTTACCTATCTGGATGCCAAATTTGAACTTTCTAGGTCTTCTGGAACTGGGTTAGAATTTAGGTCTATAGGACAGTCAGAGATAAAAACGTCGATTTTCGGACGTGAATATATATATATTAATACGTGAAGCCTAATCTTTGTATGCCTTTTTAACGGAATTGGGCGAACGGATGAACGTGAAATTTGGCATAGTTAAAGTTTATATGGAGGAGAAGTGCAGAAAGCTATTTATTTTATATAAAATGCATTAGAAGTACATTAAATTAATTAAAATATGCATTACTCGCACTACTGCTTCAATTTTACACAACATATACACACATGTAAATAAAAAAGACATTTTGACATCTGTCAATAAATGACTTCAAAAAAGGTTCTGAAGGAGGTTGCTATGCTCGACTGTATGTATTATTTTACTCTTACTTTCCAATTACCCTTTTTCATTCTACATTGAACAATGATATTATAACATACAACAATTATTATAATATGTATCCCTTTAAAAAATCAATGAACTATGGTCGAATGTCAACTCTCAGTATATAGTATCTTATCTATGATGTCGACCACTGGACGCCCACTAGTTTAAATGTTTGATGTGTGTTTATAAAATTTGGAGCATATATATATATCCCACAAGTCTCAATACATGACTTGAATTTGACATGTTTATGTGAAATAGTTTTTGAGATATGAAGGCCTGAAAAGTGGATCCAAGTGGTTCGTGTAATATTACACACGGTAGCGCTCGCCCGCCATTCTGTTGAACTTAAACTTGGCTTGACACGCTACCGCGTATCTAGATATTTTGTACTGAGGTTGTGCATGTCCTTATATGTTTAATTGAATAATAAACATTATAAAAATGTATATAATTACTGCTCCGAGTACCGAGTGAATAGCGAGTTATTTTTGACACACAAGTCAATAGCATAGCTGAAGAGTTTGTTTGCATGAACGCGCTAATCTCAGGAATTACTTTGGTGCGATTTTCCGGAAATCCTATCAGTGTTAGATAGCTCATTTATGAGGAAGGCTATATGTTATATATCTTCACGCTCAGACTAATAAGAACGGAGCACCAATGAAGATTGTTTCAAAATCGGGTTTATTTTAGCGGTTAGCAGAAATTAAATATTACACGAGGATGAAGTCGCGGGCATAGCTGGTTTAAAATAAAATTATTACAGCTTTAAGAACCTACAACTTTTATAAGCACCATCGTTTCCTTAATTGGGACAATCGGTGTGGTCTGCATGACGTAGGAGAAGGTAGGCAAATAAATAACATTGTTTATTGAAGATTAAAATGATTAAAAGTGCATTTTTCCTCTCGATATCTTAAATATTTTTATCCTCTGTACATAAAATACTTGATAACTTAAACAACGCAGACAAGGGTTTTTTTGTCGGGATGTTTCTCTTTATTATATTTTTATTTTAAGGTAAAAGGTTATCTTACAGCTAATAAAAGGACAAATATAAAGAAAATAACATCAGTAAGGTCATTTTAAAGTTCACACAGTCATAAATATTAATGTTAAATAAAGTAAATTTTCAAAAAAAAAGTATTAACCGACTTCAATATCAATGAAAAACCCATAAGGCACTAAAAAGCGGAAAATAAATAGTTTATCAAATTAACCAAATGAAATAAAACATATGAATATGTGTGCTACCTAGAGATGTACTGGAAGTCGGTGCCAACCAAACCGAAAATCATGAAATGGGACCACATGGGAAGCACCAGCTTTCAAATAAAAAAAGAATAATCAAAATCGGTTCACCCAGTTCAAAGTTATGAGGTAACAAACATAAAAAAAAAAAAACAACAGACGAATTGATAACCTCCTCCTTTTTTTGAAGTCGGTTAAAAATACATACATAGTACTGTACTGGGTTTTATATTTTATTTATAATCTTGTGTTATAAGACTCTATATTTCGTAAGTGGTGGCATTTTACGTAATATAGATCCATTATTATGCCTGATTGAAGTAGATGGAAAATAGTACCACGGAGCATGAATTCTGAGATGCTACAAAAACTCTGGAAAGTTCTAACAAGCGGGCCACCATCTTGTTAGAATATTGAAATTATCACAACACACGTCTTGTAATATTACCTTAGTTAATTACCTACACGATAATGACAGTAATAATCTGGAAGATTCGTTGTTAAAGAACAAGTGTGTGTGTGTACTTATGTACACGTGTTAGAAGTTATACTACTTTGGCGTAACAAGATAAAAATCTTTTCAAAATTTTTATCTTTCGCCTTACTCTACGTTTGTAGAAAAAATGACACTAACAATAGAAGAAAGGTATTTAATACATTGAAAGTTTTAATACAAAGAAACAAAATGTTGACTATAGCTAACTTCAGGGTGTAGGGTTTTCGTGACGGTGTGCGCGCGCATCGTTAAAATTGACTCTCATCATTTTTCCCTAACGCGCAAAAAGAAGTATAACTTCAAAAAGGCAGGAGAAATCGCGGGTGTTAATTAGTTCGTAAATATAAATATTATAAAAATGACTCACGTTTAACATCGATCTATACATGATCGTTTTTGGCATACGACGACCCAAAGATGACATAATCGTATAAAATAGATGAGAAATGCTTTTAAAAAAAAAAATATAGAAAACTGATGAAAAAATATTAAAATTTTAATGGAAATAAATAAAAGACGCTATACACGACCGCTGCGAGTATGCTGAACGACGAACGTGTAACTGAGGTTTACAGGCGTTGCATACCACTATTTAAAGATGCTTTAAAGCAGTCTGTATACCTACTTTGCCCATATATAGGACATTCCACGCCAAATTACCATCGCGGTCAAACCACAAATGTTGTTTTAATTTTCTCAATTTTGAGATATGTTTTAGTAATCTTTCAAAGTAGCTCTGGAAATTTTTGTATTTTTTTTATTAGTCGTTCAAAAGATTTAAGAATATTCTTGAAATTTTTTTGAAGCTATAATTCTTAGGCAATACATGGTGGTAGAGCCACGCTGAAACTATTATTGGTTTCAGCATGAATGGGTCGGCTCGTCCGGGGTAGTACCACCCACTCATAGAAAACCGACGTGAAGTAACAGTGCTTGCATTGTTGCGTTTCGTTCGGTCAGTGAGAGCGCCGGAGACCCACCTCCCCACCCCTCACCTCTCCCTTTCCCTCCCCTAACCCTTCCCTTCAAAAGATGGCAACGCACTTGCGACTCCTTTGGTGTTGTTAGTGTCCATGGACGATGGTGATCACTTAACAGCAGGTGACCCACCTGTTCGTTTGCCACCTATGACATAAAAAAAAGGCGCGTTGTACATTATTCTTTGGCAAGAAATAAATTTACAATTTCGTATAATATGCTAGTGACTGCGTGACTGATCGTATTGCACATGCGCGGCTTGTGTCTGACTAGCGACGCTTAGCGTAAGAGCTTTAAAAGCTTTAAAATAATACTCACTTCGGAGCGCTGTAAAACCTTAGCTATTGACTTAATTAAAAAATGTTGCTTATAAAAGTTATTCCTTAAAAAACGATCTGATATAATTTTTTCGTAAAATGATTTAAAAAAATTTATATCGAAAAGTATAATTTTTTTAATCGAATTTCTGAACATTTTCGCTTATAACTTTTTTATTTATAATTCTACGACAAAAAGATATTGGACCAAAGTTGTAGAGAATTAAATTTGCAACAAAAAATGTTGCTATTTTTTTTTTCAGATAAATAGCTTAAGAGATAAATCGTAATAACCATTTCAATCCCTATTTTCAAGATGGCGGCCGTAGGGCAAGGGTGGCGACCCCACAAACTTGATTTTAGCTTTACACTGACCCGCCCTACACATCAAAAAAATAAAATTGCGTCCTCTAAAAAACGCAAGGTAAGGCCTAAAAAATGTAACATTCCAATGGACTACTTGTATACATCTAATATTGATGTTTTATATTGAGATTGTGCAGCCCATCAAATCAAGATATACTTTATTAAATTTAGGCCCTGAGAAGGCGCTTATGAACGTTAAAGCTACCACCGGTTCGCAAAACAGCCTAGTCATCGAAAAGAACCGGCAAGAAACTCGATCTGGTTTATCTTTTCATGTTATATATTTTTACAATAACATAAACTTTTTTAGAAACTCCGTCAAAAAACACTATTTATCTATTTAAAATTCGCTTATGTGTATATATTTACCAATCTATATATATTACAGTTACGTGCCACTATCTTAGGTGGTATTAACTAGTATTTATTCCTGTACACCCAGAATACCCCTGATTCTACTCCATTGAAAAATCCATCCAAAGGTTGCCTGAAAGAAATTGCTAATAGCAATAAGGCCGCTCATTGTACCGTTAACAAAACGTGAAATGTTTTTGAAATGTATATATATATATGTAATTGGAGTACAATAAAGTTTAAATAAAATAAAAAAATAAACATTTACATTCATTATTAGTGGATGCACAGAGAGGGGCGACATTTTCAGGCGTCACAATCGTTCACATATTGATCCACCCTATAATAGCCTTTAGCCATTAAAACCCGCTTGACATTGCAGTCCCGTGAAGCTGTTAAGACCTTGCTAGGTCAATAGCGTAGTCAGTTCGAAAAAAAAAAAAATCGCTTGACATGGGTCTTGAACTCACTATCCGGCAAATCGGTAATGTGTTCATCATATGTGCAATGAATTATATACTGTCATTTGGAGTGACAATAGATGTGAAAGAGAGACTAATGATGATCATTTCAATTTACAAATTATGAAATTGAAATAATTGACACCATAATTAATTTAAAAATTCCAAAGAGTACATACACATTTTAAATTATATTGTTTTGAGTTTCCACTTCTGTCGGTAGTCATTATCACTGCCTCGACTTTTTTTTGTATACTTTAAATCGTGTTTTAAACAAAATGTACTCTTCGATATTTTTTTTGTATATTAAATCTTCTACCCATTCCTGATCTTTTAAGTTCGATCTGGTAATGAGGTTCCGTTATTTACTATTTATTTTAATTTTTTTTATTTTAATTCTTCAGTTTTTGAATATCTTGTTGATTTCATTATTTTTTCAAACTATCCGATTTGGCTTGATATGCATATTATACAAAAGACTATAAATTATCTTATTGGGTAACGTTATCACAAAATATTTCCCAGTGATATAAAACTATTAAAAGTTCAGAGTTCACATAACAGAATTTCCATTAAAATCAATTTATTTTATATCGTCTCATATTAAGCAAACAATGACATAATTATATATAAATTATTATAAAATTATCATTATAATTATTAATTATTTATATCAAATCTTTATTTTTTAATTATCAATTAACTCAGTTTTTTTTTCTCGAACTGACTACGGTATTGACCTGGTAGGGTCTTCACAGCTTCACCGGACTACTAAGGTTGGCGCTTAAGGCACTCAACCGATTTGGGTTTTAGGTAACATACACAAGGGTGCACGCACACCTCGGCTTGGGCTGTTACCTGGAAAAACTCACGTGGATACTCAATATTATGATTAACTAGCGGGCCCAGCGGACGTTGTCCCCGCCTGGTAATAAAAAAAACCTTGACAAATTTTATATCCTAACCTTCCTCATAAATCACTTTATCTACTGGTGAAAACTGCATGAAAATCCGTTCAGTAGTTTTTGAGTTTATCGCGAACAGACAGACGCAGCATAGGACTTGTATAATATCATTGTGATAATACTTTTCAATACCTCTTATCTATCTTTATATATAATTCTTCTGTACGTGTGTATGTGAATGAACTCCTTCTAAACGGCTGGACCGATTTTGATGTATTTTTTGTGTGTTCAGGTTCAGGCAACCAATCTTTTAGATTATTACTGCCATTGTCGAGTAGTTAATATTGTATTACAAGTTCTTCTTCCATTCCATTTTTGCCAACCAGTCTTCTAGTAGACTATTACTGCCATTGTCAAGTGAGTATCGATATTACAAGTTTCTTGATATAATTTTAATGAACTAACAAGATGGTGGCCATCTTGTTAGAACTTTCCATGGAATTTTTGTGGCATCTCAGAATTCATGGTCCGTGGTATTATTTTCCATTCACTTCACTTATGCACAATAAACAAACTATATATATATTAATACGTGAAGCCTAATCTTTGTATCCCTTTTTAACGGAATTGGGCGAACGGATGAACGTGAAACTTGGCATAGTTAAAGTTTATATGGAGGAGAAGTGCAGAAAGCTATTTATTTTATATAAAATGCATTAGAAGTACATTAAATTAATTAAAATATGCATTACTCACACTAATGCTTCAATTTTACACAACATATACACACATGTAAATAAAAAAGACAATTTGACATCCGTCAAAAAAGGTTGCGAAATAGGTTGCAATGCTCGACTGTATGTATTATTTTACTCTTACGTTCCAATAACCCTTTTTCATTCTACATTCAACAATGATATAATAGATACAACTATTAACATTAACATACAACTATTATTATAATATAAAGGAATAAAACCGGCAATAACCAATTTGGCGCAGACGAAGTTGCGCGGGACAGCTAGTCTTTATATATAAAAATCTATTTTTGTCCGCTATGCATGCCGAAACTACTGAACAGATTGTGATAATAATTTTGGGGAGTATTCAGGGGACGCTTGAGAGTGTTCCTGTATCAAAAAACCTACATATATATAAATGCGTTTTTAATATCTTATATATTAATACGTGAAGCCAAAACTTTGTACCCTTTTTAAGCGTATTGCGTGAACGAATGAACGTGAAATTTGGCATAGTTAAAGTTTATATAGAGGAGAAGTGCAGAAAGCCATTTATTTTATATAAAATGCATTACAAACATATTAATTATGAGATTTATATGATTGAGTCAATGCCTATTACCGGCCAACGAAGTGGGCATGGGTCGGCTAGTTATTAATAACATTAATGATAAAAACTTCCTAAAAAGATCTTAGATTATAAACGTATTACGTAAAGTGTTCCATAATACAATTTCTTGCGGAACAGACAAGCGTTTATTTTTTGTATAATCATAAAATCTTAATTATAATAATGGCAATGTATATTAAATATAATGTAAATGTAAATCTCAATAATATTTTTTTAAGTTATTGTTTCGTTAGTTCCTTATACAGTGTAAGTGAGCACTGAGGTAGTTATATGGTGGGTTAAGGTTCCAAATGTGTTGCTGATGACAAACCTCATTTGGCACGCTTTTGGTATTTATATATCTACTGTACGCGTTACATGTTACTTTTAGTTGCGTGCTCGTCGTACTTATAATTGTCTTTAAAGAGCGTTTCTGTAATTGTACATAGTCTCACAATTCTATAATTCTTTAATAAGATTTAAAAAAAACGCGTGCGAAGCTGTGGGTACAGCTAGTATATTATAAGAAAGATCCTTCGTTTTTCGGCAATTATCGACATTCGCACACTACATTTTTTACGTGGTAGAGCTACGTTAAAACTTTTAATGGTTTCAGCATGAATGGGTCGGCTTGTCCGGGGTAGTACCACCCTCCCACAGAAAACCGACGTGAAGTAACAGTGCTTGCATTGTTGCGTTTCGTTCGGTCAGTGAGAGCGCCGAAGGACCACCTCCTCTCCCCTTCCCCCTTCCCGTACTCCTCCTCACCCCCAAGACAGGTTGGCAACGCACTTGTGACTCCCCTGATGTTGCAAGTGTCTATGGACGGTGGCGGTCACTTAACATCAGGTGACCCACCTGACCGTTTGCCTCCTATGGTATAAAAAAAACTCGTCAATTTTACATACAGCATCACTAGTTTTGAATTGCAGTATGTTATATTTTGTTTGTGTTGTAAAGGTTATAATTGTGTTGTGAAGGATTAGTGAGTATTGTATAAATAATTAACTGGATCATAGTATATGCACGAAGATGTAATTACTTCCTTTCTCAATAAGTAGTATTTCTTATAATACACAATTAATCTATGTAAGCATGCAACTGTGTTCCTAGAGCTTCGTAAGGTATACAGACATGTGCGAACATGTTTGTTTGCCTTCGTTAAAAACAACTTTATATTCTGTGAGTAATTTTAAATTAACAAGATAATTGGCAAATCAAATTCCGCGCAAACACGGGTTTTATGATTTTTGGTATCAGGTCTATACAATGAGAATTTATTTATACTACATTCAGTAATATTAAAAGTCGGTATCAGGTCTATACAATGAGAATTTATTTATACTACATTCAGTAATTTTAAAAGTCGTTTGTCTGTAAAGTCGGTTTACGGACGATAATATTACGTGATAACGTCCTATCAAAACATTTATGAAAGTTGCGTACTTTTATGAATTGAATTATTTTATATACAGATAGATGCTATACAAGCCGAACGCTTAAGCCGATGGCGCCTCTCTATCGCTTGTTCCGGCTTGCTCGCTCGGCTCAAACGGAACGCAACAATGAGTCATGCTTTTTCGTGTATACAGCAGGCGTTCGTCGATTTATAAGACGTTATCGCGTCGAAACTAGGGCTACTGATATTTTAAAAAATATAGAATTTTCGATATTTATAAATATATCAATATCGGGCTTCGATACATTAAAAAAATATCGAATAATAGCGGCCTTATAAAAAAAACAATTGTGAATCAGCTTAACATTGATTTACAGTTTGTAATCTAGTATATTTGTACAATTTATATCATAAATGTTTTAAAATGTTACGAAGAGGTTTCTCCAAGTAAAAAAAAAGTTAGTATAAGGGTTAAGAGATGATGATGTATACAATAAAAAATATCGACAGCCAATATCCAAATTTTAAAATCGGAATATCGATATATCGGCCAAAAATATTAGTAAAAAATATCGATATTTTATCAACAGTCATAGTCAAAACTCACTTATTGAAATTTAGAAAACAAGAAAGAATCCGTACGACAAATTTAATCTTTTAATAAAAAAATATCTAGAAACTATCAGTGTAATGAATTATTTATTACTACTAAATTAATTAAAACATTAAAAGGTAATTCAATTAAAAATTAATCCAATTAATATTTTTTTTAAACTTACCAGCCATAACAAAACTGTTTTTCACATGGACTTTTTTAACCCCTAATTATCACAATGACGCATTTATAAATCGACAAACGAATGTCACGTTTCCATGACTCCACCCTTGCGCACTTCAAATACTATCCTACCATCGCATAATACGTGAATCAAACTATTGTAGAGCAATAATTAGGGGAATGTATTAAAGTTAATTGCAATAAAATATATTTACCTACGAAATGTAGTATTGTAAACTGCGTGACAATGTAGAAAATAGAGGCAAGATAGGTCACTCACGACTGGTGCACGCCGACTTGATAAGGACACAGTTTAAAAATGGACAATCGACTCGTCCCGAAGGCAAAAACTACTTACTTATATAGTGCTAGCATAGTACCTGGAGCGGGTGGGGGGAAAACTTACTGACGGGACATAGTCACGTCGACTCACCTATAGGAGACTTATCGATGATTGACTCATTAAAGGTTTGTTTTATTTTTCATTTTGTCCTTATACATCTTCTTCCCTTTAAAGGTTTACAATATCTTTTACAATTTTATTGTTGCTTTGATTGACAATGATTTTTAGTAATTTCTTATCGTGACAAGCGTCAAGCGTTTTTTTAACACGGTTTCTTTTCATATCAGAAATTTTTAGGCACGTGATGCACGCCCAAACGACAAACAAGAATTCTAGTATTCATGGACATGTGTTCTGTTATTTATTCTAAAGCCCAGAGTATGTTTCCTGAAATAGTCTAGTCGAAAAGTTGAAATTGGTACAAAATAGAGATACTGCTCTTAAAATTATGTGCGATAGCTCATTGGATCTGGAATGACGTCCAGAAAAATGTGCCAAAAGCGTATTAATTGCACATAAAAAATTGCAAAAGTTACAAACAATTAAAGATGAAAAAAATTGCATTTCGTTTTTTGCCAATATTTAATAAACTATTTATATTTAAGAAATTTCATAAAAGATTCTGAAAGAGGAGGAAATTTCCAATAAAAAACTCCTAAATCCCGGAACTCTATCTCCATTATTTATAATTTTAATTTAACGATGAAAATAGGTCTGCGCGTGATATTTATAGTCTTCATTTTTCTATACGTCATTCCGGATCCAATAAGCTATCGCACATAATTTTAAGAGCAGTATCTCTATTTTGTACCATTTTCAACTTTTCGACTAGACTAAAACATGTTCAATGTAAATTTATCATTAGTGTATTCTTTTATTATAAATATAAATTAAAATAGCTATAAAGGTATTTTACACCTACAAATTTATATGTAAGTTGTAATATTATTAACACAGAAGTTATACAAACAATCGAGGCAGTCTCGGACTGCCGACAGAACTGAAAACTCAATACAATAAGATGAGTGTGTTCTGTTTTGAATTTTTAAATTGTTAAAAATAATTGTAGTGTAAATTATTAAAAATTTCCTAATTTGTCAATTGAAATTATTATTAGTCTGGTTTTTACCTCTATTTGCACTCCGATCAATAGTTATATACACTTTTATACAGTTTATAATTTATATATGATAGGCTGCACAGTCTCAATACAAAATATCAATATTAGATATACACAAGCTCCTATACTACGCGCCCCTACCATGCGGCGGACGGTACACCGTGGGGTTTTAGTCCGTGCGAGTCGGACATAACCCACTCTCTCCCCCGAGAGGGCGGCGTATCCATAAAGGATTACTCCACGTAAATAAAAAAAGGCTCCTATACTACGCGTCGCTAGTCTTCTAAAATGATTCATTAATCCTTACAATTTTTTTTCATATAAATTTGAAAAATACAGACACTTTTACTTTACGTTCTAATCGTATAGGTTGTGCTACTTTCGAAATACCTCGACACTTGTTAGTTTTATTTCCTGCGTTTGTGATTTATTCGAACTTATGTGATGTCCTTTTTACTTTTAATATTTATATGACGACTTCTTTTAGACCCTTTCTAACTAAATTATCGGTTTTCGTAATAACAGGTTTCCCATTATTCCGTGATTCGCGCAGAGCTTGACTTAGGTTTATCCGTTGTTTTAATTGGTCTTTAAAAAGTCCTTTGTTTTCGTTTTATTTTATCATTTCTTTATTTATCAATTCTAGGTATAAAGCATGTTTTTTATGATGTTGATTTATTTTCAAAGTATATAAGAATCTATACTAATATATAAAGCTGAAGAGTTTGTTTGTTTGGTTGAACGCGCTAATCTCAGGAGCCACTGGTACGATTGGAAAAATTCTTTCAGTGTTATATAGCTCATTTATCAAGGAAGGTTATAGGTTATATATCATCACGCTAAGACCAATAGGAACGGAGTACCAATGAAGAATGTTTCAAAATCGGGGTTCTTTTTCCCTCTTGAGAGCTTCCACTACGTGTTAGCGTTACTAAGTAACTATTCCACGCGAACGAAGTTGCGGGCAGAAGCTAACTTTTGGATAAAATACTTATAATACGTTCTACAAAAGAATGTTCCGTCTCCTTATAGTATACTTCACACTTATAGAATACAATTTATATCCTGTTATCGCTCGTCAACTTTATCAGTGTCTGTTAGGTTTTGCAGTTCCGTTATCGCGCCCTGTGTTGTACGAATCGAATTTTGACTTCTAACCCTGGATATCTTTTAATGTAAGTTGAGACGTCATCTTATATTGATAGTTGGTGTGGGGAAAATCTATCGATTTATGTGAGCGACACTATTCTAGGACTGTGATTCCCAAAGCCATGTATATTAACCCCAGATAAAGAGGTCCACGACAACGTGTAAAGAGGTCGTAGTTTACAAAACAAATGTTTTCCCACTTTTGTTTATAGGAACCAAAGTTATAGTATATTATTACTGTAATTGTCGAATAAGTAAAGATATTAGAAGTTTCTTGCGATTATTTCAATCTTCTAAGAAGTTAGTAGTCCTCTTGTTAAAACTTTCTAATGAGTTTTTGTGGCAAGTCAGAATCCACGCTCCGCGGTATTATTTTCCATCCACTTGTGCACCATAACCAGACTATATTACGTAAAACATATCCAACATTACAAAATATAGGGTTAAATAAGACAAAATTATGAATAAAACATAAAATCCACTTCATGACATTCCAAGATTCTGCCAACACTCCAAAAATAAATGTTTGAGGTCCATGAGTTACAAAGGGGGATTAATGATAGTACATTTAATTAAAACAGGTCATAAGTTTAATTTTGATTGTTCATAAATAGAAAATAATACATTAAGAATACTTCTTTCGATTATAAAGACATTATATATTCTATATTTACACTACCACTCATTTCTCTGGCTCAGTTATAACATGTTTTGGGGTGAAAGGGGTGTCGAATAACATCTAACACTTGAGACACTCAAGCCAACCTCACCTGCACGTGGTGCACCCTGCTGAATAACGAACGAGGCAATGGCGAATGCGGGGTGGTAGGGTTTTACAGCCCGACTGGGTCTCAACCACCATGTATATGGCGAAAAAGCCCGTCATAGTGATTCGCTTCTGCGGGTCGCGTTTCGGGATCAGCCTGTGCATATCCAGCATTTCGCAGGCCGGCATGACAGTGGCGACCGGCGATGGATAGTGGGTCACTCGGTGGTCGCCATTGTTTTTGGATTATACTGTGCTTACCATCAGGCACAGTGCAGTCAATTTGCCGTGCTACTATAAAAAAAAAAAATGTTAAATTAAAATTATGATGAAGTATTTGCGTGGCGCCATTCATGAGATATCTATAACAGTAGGTCCTACAGTTATCTGTCAACAAACTAATTCAAAGCGCCATCTGCTCGGGACTGATTAAACTTACAATTAATAACAATAAACAACATTAACAATAATTTAATACGTAATTGAAAATTAATGAGGCCAATAAACGAAATATAAATTATCCCATCTCTGAAGTTGGACCAAATTATACATAAATGCTGACTTTTATGAAGATCGCTTAAGTAGCTTTGTAGTTCATCGTGGACAAAAACCGACACTGGATTTTTGTATATTGTAAAGATAAATGGTAAAATATATTTAAAGCTGACGAATTTGTAAAAAAAAAATCAATATTAGATAAACAGGATGTCTACATAGAATCGAAAAACATAGTAAGTGGTTTCCGAGACAAGAAAGCTTGGAAAGTTCTGTTTTAGCGTGTCATATATATGATACACTTTGTTCTCTCTCCAAGAATTTGATTGTTTATAAATATTTCAAGTAGCTCCTGGAATTGTTCGTTGTTATCATATTTACGTCATTTATCATTTATTTTATTCGTAATACGTTAATTAAATCATTGCGTGCATGATTTGTCTTATTTTCCCTGTATATTATCTTTATTCATGTTACAGAATACGTTAGAGTCGATGCGGTCAAGGGTGCCAATAAGCACTTCGTAGGTACTGTCACTATTTATTTGAGCAGAGCTTTGCCTTACAATATTTTGTACATAAAAAATGCGTAAATATCATCGACATCTTGCCTTTTAAAGACCGATCTATGTAAGTCAAAGCGATTACTATTTGCACATAATTCCGCAAAATAATTTAATTAACACAAGAATTTTTTTTTAATGTCATATGTGGCAAACGAACATGTGGGTCACCTGATGTGAAGTGATCACCACCGTCCATGGACACTAACAACACCAGAGAAGTCGCAAGTGCGTTGCCACCCTTTAGGGGGAAGGGTTAGAGGAGGGAGGGAGAGGAGAGAGGCGAGGGGAGGGGAGGTGGGCCTACCGACGCTCTCATTGACCGAACGAAACGCAACAATGCAAGCACTGTTACTTCACGTCGGTTTTTTATGAGAGGGTGGTACTACCCCGGGCGAGCCGATCCATTCGTGCTAAAACCAGTAATAGTTTCACCATGAAATAAATAATGGACAAATTAATGTTATTTAAGCTATACAACAATTTTATATAGTTATTCTTATTTATGTATCTCTAATGTGTTATTAGTGTTTCGACATGTAGATCAGCGACATCTTGCCTTTTATAGGCCGAACTATGAAAGTCAAAGCAAATACTATTTATTCATAATTCTGCAAAATAATTGAAGTAACACAAGAATAATAACGATCGAACTAATGTTATTTATGTAATAATTCAATTCTATATAATAATATCAATTCTTATTTATGTCTTATTATATGTATAAAATAATTTTAATTAATTATTATGTATCTTTACTATGGTGGCGCTAGTGTCAATGTGTATCTCTAATACGGTAGCGCTAATGGTCGCGTCGTGTCGTAGTCACGCATCTTGGATGTGACGTAGCGGCACCGGAAGTGGGTGAACGTTCAGTAAGGTTTGACACAAAATTTGTTGTTCTTGTCGTATTCTACTTCTTATATAGTTGTTCCTCAGAAAGGTTTGTGATCTTACATGTTTGTGCATACCGTTATAATATTTACTTGAAAACATTTTCTGGTTTTATTTTATGTGGCACTGGTCGGCACGCCGCGGCTGTTTCACTCCTTAATTGCTACTCTTTCATAAAGCGTTTAGTGCAGACACGGAAAACTATTTATTAACTTGCCGTGTAAGAGTCGATTTTGAAACGTAAGCGTACGGAATAAGACATATTTTTAGAAAGCAATTATAACACGGCTAGATGCTCACATAATAGACATAACGAGCAAAGGCAAGCTCGATATTATATAGCGTATCAAGATATAGTGTACTTTTAATCTTGTTTTATCTATGTCTATTCTATATATATAACTATAATTTCTATTTTGTATATATCTATACATAAAATAAGAATGTAAAACTAAAGTGTCTGTAATTTTTATATTTTGTGAAAAAAAATGGTTGCAGGTGACTAGGAATAAGTGATAGAATACATTTCAATCATTTTTAGAAATGTCTGTCTGTCTGTCTGTTTTTATGAACACGCATCACTGCTAAAGTACTGCGTTCACAATAAAACCTCACCAAGGAAATCATAAAGCATATCCTCGAGTACACTTGAGAGTCTTTGTTTCATTAAAATCGGTGCACTCTGTCAAAAGTTATTGTAATTTTAATGGCACCGCAACTTAAGTATGACAGAAAAGTAGATATGCAAATGGACTAAATACGTTCGGATGACTTTATTAGTCATTGCTTTGTACATGAGGTTCCACGTGGACGAAGTCGGAGCCACAGCTAGTATATAATAAGAATGTAGATCTAACGTGTATGTACTAATCGATTTTCGTGAAAAAAAATTGTTGCAGGTGTCTTGGAATAAGTAATAACATACATCTTAAACATTTTTAGAACACTCATCACTGCTAAAGAACTGGGTCCATAATAAAACCTCATCAAGAAAATCATAAAGCATACACCTACTCGAGAGTAACTTACTTTAGTTACTTGGTAACTTAGTTTCATTGAAATCAGTCCACTCTATCAAAAGTTATTGTAATTAGAATGACAGCTCGAGTTATGTACGAGAGATGAGTAGTAGGAGTTTTTGGCGGGATCTTAGTCTGTCATGTAGCATTTTACTTGACTCTATATTGTGTAAAATTGGTGGTGTTTTATGTAAAATAGTTTGTTTATTGTGCATAAGTGAAGTGAATAGAAAATAATACCACGGACCATGAATTCTGAGATGCCACAAAAACTCCATGGAAAGTTCTAACAAGGGAGCCACCGTCTTGTTAGAATATTGAATTACTCGACAATGGAAATTAACAAACTCTCTGGAACATAAAACAAAACATTGACACTGGCAAATGCTTCTGCGGAGCCAAAACAAGAAGAAGAAGAAGAAGAGAAGAGTAGTAATCTATACTTCTGTACTAATATATAAAGCTGAAGAGTTGGTTTGTTTGTTTGTATGGTATGGACTAGTGTAAGACGCAGTGGATGCTCTCAAAAGGAAAAAAAAACTATTTTGAATCATTCCTCATTGGTGCTCCGCTCCTATTGGTTTTCGTAACGATATATCCTATATCCTTCCTCGATAAATGAGCTATTTTATATTGGAATATTTTTTCAAATCGGACCAGTAGTTTTGAGATTGGCGCGTTCAAGGAAATAAGCTCTTCACCTTTATAATATTGTAATAGATGTATATATGTGAGACATTCCATGTCAAATTGGTCCTTTTTAAATCCGACCCCTTTCCATTTGAATCAATCGAATCGAATTGAAAAACAAAATCACTAAATTCTAGAAAAATTACAGCCCAACATGCTGTGGACACATTTTGCAATAAATTTTTTTTAAGTGAAAAAAAAATTAGTACCTCCATACCGATTTGTTTTTTTTTAATATTTTAATATATTATTTGCCTTAAATGGTGTATCCTTACCAGCCTGCTCTAATTTTCGGTATCTCGGTTCATTGATACAAAGCGACGGTGGCATTGATAAGGACGTGAGGAATAGAATAAATGCAGGATGGATGAAATGGCGAAATGTGTCTGGGGTAGCTTGTGACCCACGAATGCCTTTGAAATTCAAGGGGAAGATTTATAAAGCTATGATAAGACCAGTCATGCTGTATGCATCTGAGTGCTGGGCTACGAAAAAGACGGATGAGAGAAAATTACATGTGGCAGAGATGCGAATGTTAAGGTGGATGTGTGGTGTGACTAGAATGGATAAAATTAAGAATGAGTATATCAGAGGAAGTTTGAACATAGCACCAGTGACAGAGAAGTTGAGGAGTAATAGGTTAGCATGGTACGGGCATGTCATGAGGAGAGATGAAAACCATGTAACTAGAAAAGTGTTGAGTATGCTTGTGGACGGATATACGAGTAGAGGAAGACCGAAAAAGGTATGGATGGACTGCGTGAAAAACGATATGTGCGTAAAAGGTGTGAATACTGAAATGACATTTGACAGGAGAGAGTGGAAAAAGAAAACATGTCGTGCCGACCCTACTTAAGTGGGATAAGGGTAATGATGATGATGATGATGATTATTTGCGTTGAAAAATACTCGTAATAATTATTCATAAATGTTTTTAATGGGATAGAATCAGAAACAAAGTTTTTTTAAAGCTACACTTAAATTTATTTAAAAAAAAAATTATGTTAGAGCTTATAATCGGATAACATGATACTTTGCTGATTCGATAGGCAGGTACTATTAAATTTGTTTTAAGTTATTTAAATACTTATATATGTAAATAAATAAATTAGTGAACCAAACCTTATTATAATTTCCTACGAAGCAACAAAACTTCAAACATACGATTTCTTTCTTCTTCTATTTTATTTTTGGCAACCAGTCTTCTAGTAGACTATTACTG
The DNA here is from genome assembly GCA_015888305.1 of Antheraea pernyi. Classification (NCBI taxonomy): domain Eukaryota; kingdom Metazoa; phylum Arthropoda; class Insecta; order Lepidoptera; family Saturniidae; genus Antheraea; species Antheraea pernyi. The sequence goes on from MU159178.1 coordinate 102,820, forward strand.
CCATTGTCAAGTGAGTAACGATATTACAAGTTTCTTGATATAATTTCAAGATGGCGGCCATCTTCTTAGAACTTTCCTGGGAGTTTTTGTGGCAAATCAGAATCCATGCTTCATGGTATTATTTCCGATCCACTTCACATGTGCACAATTATCAAACTATATTACGTAAAGCACTGCCAACATTACATAATATAGAACCAAATAACACAAGACCATGGATAATATATAAAGACCACTACAAGGCATTCCAAGATCCCGCCAAAAACTCCTACGATTTCTTTTAGGTAGGAAAATTAGTGTAGTGTAATTTTAATACAAAGTTTACATTTGAATTCTTAATTTTGTATTCAGTTGTACGATTTCTAATTGAATGCTAATTAATATTATAATTGTATGCCCTAACTATATGTCTAACTTCAATAATGTAACGGTTCTAAAAATATTAGTTATCTATATGCATAGATAATATACTATATGAAAACCTATATTGTAAAATTTATTTACAAATCCACTTTATCGTTTTACCGCCATCTATGTTTCACTGCTATAAATGAAAATGTACTTTCCATTTTACGCAATAATCATAAACAATCTTGATAAAATTATATTTGTTTGTGGTCGAAATTCGTTTATGAGGGTTACAAAACTTTTACGGAATGTTTAATATGAATATTATTCTCTGTATTTTTTCTAAATGGTAAAAACAGTATTGAGTATTTTACAAATATTGTAAATTACACTCGTAAGAAGCTTGAAGTATGACAAACAGATACGTATAAATAAAGGTTATCAGTCGTCCATGATATGGAAAAATAATTGACCATTACTAAATGTTTCATTCATAACGTTTAAAACGTTTTAATAACTGCTAAATAAAAAAAAATGAAATCGCTTGACAAACAGAAGAGAAAAGGTACTGAATTATTTTATCTTACCTATTTATACATATATGTATTAGCTTCAAAATTGTTGTTGAGATATTTCAGGAAAAGTAATTTGATCTTTTATAATATCATAACATATGTATAAAACCATCATATCTATATTAATCATGGCGCGTTCGTCGTATTTGTTGCTTTTTAGGTATACCAGCTTAAAATATTTCACCTTTAAAATTGGAAAAAGTATTTTAATAAAATTGGTAAAAAAGGAATACTTTTTTAATTATTTGTTTGATATGAGCCATCTTTGGCAAGAATGTGAAAATCATTTTATTACGCATTATAGATATGTCATAATGTTAAGGTGATTACGGAAATGCAATGCTAAAATACACTTCCACTTTCTGCACATTACATTTCTATTAATGAATATATGGATAATATATACAAATCAATGTCTTATGATGGAGTAGAATGGTGGTCATAAGAACTCCACAATACTTTATAGCAGTCGACTTTGTGCTAAATAATAACTTATAGTAGCTGATCAATATCTCTAGATGGAGCCAGAAAGTGTTTACAAGAATTCCATAATGACGTAATGTCGAAATTAACTGAACTAATATACGTTATCAAATTTGCTTTCCACTAAGGTTCATTTCTACTTTGCTTAACATATATGTGTAACTTTGAGGAAGTAAAGGATTTTCGGTAATATACACATATAAACGTGAAAATTAATACAAATAAACATAAATACAGGTTTCATTCAGCTATTCTAAAGCATACTCTATATTATAATTTGAAACTAAATAGTTCTTTATAATACAGTAGTATGTTTGACACGATAATTATTTAAAAACACCCACCATTGGAAAATCTAAAGCAATACAAATAGAAACGTTGACAAAAAATGGCGTACTTGGTTTGGCTTACTGCAGAAAACGTCATATCTATTTATAATTATGGAAGCAAAATTACGTTACATTTTGATATGGCTAGAATTATATAAAAAAAAGTGGCACAGTTATTACGTCGCGTAGTACAAATCTTCAACACTGTAATTCATCATACAAATTCCTAAAATATTCTTTTAAAACTGAATTCCAACTAAGTCCTATTCCACTTTCCAAGGTTTCATTGTAAAATTGCACTCGAATTTAAACAAATACAATAAAAAAATATACTATTGAAATATATACGAATGTGAATGATATTTTGTCACTACAAATCATTTTCATATAATTTTTCTTTGAGGAACTTACCGCCAATATATTTTATAGAAAAATATTGCTACGAAGACAGAAAACCCATATGAAGAATTATTTTACACTCGAATCGTATTTTTAGTGTAATATTAGCGTTGCGCCCGCACCGCACTGTATAGCTTGTTCCAAAATTATTAGTGTGGCAAGGCTTATATTGTACAAGTTTACTCTTAAATATTAATGTTGCTGTTCAAATAGTAAATTTGATTTAGTAATATTCTTGGATAAAATAAAAAAAAAACCAAACCCTTTAGGGCGTGCTAATAATAATACAGTTTACAGTATTTAGACATTAAATATTTCACCGTTAAGCTGAATGATGTTTCTTGTCGAATAGTTTGTTGTACCTCGATTTATGTGAATAATGCTCTGGCAACATTGTAAATATCTTATGTCAGGTCAGTATTGTCAGATGAAAATGATAGGATAGAATGAAATGAAATTATTGTAATCAGTCCGAAGTTTTACCGGTTCTAGTTGGTGTGTTTTGTTTATTTTTTATTTTATCGCTTTTTAACTATTTTTTGCGTAAAATAATATTGATTTTCAGTATTACTTAATTTATATATTTTGTGTGTTGTGCTCCTCTGTGATATTGTGTCGTGATTAAAATATTTTGAGAATAATTAGTCATCCTTCTGTCATGAGTTTATATTTTTCGAGACCGTTGTGTTTTTATACAGGATAAAATATAACGAATAAAATTACGTGTGATTAATATCTGGTGAGTTCTTTTAATATATTCCTTTGTGTTTACAATAGACTATCTTTTGGTAGCGTTCTTTCGTAAACTTATGCACGGGCGGTTAAGATGTTTTGCCTTATTTGTTTGTGATTGCAAAATTGTTTTTTTTTTCTTCTCTCTGAGTAGATGACCTCGTTGTAGTACAACCTTGTTGTGTTAAAATGTCTTTTTTTATTTCGAACACCAACATAAGTTAGTCGTTAATAAAATTATGAATTTATTTTCTAGTGATACATAAATTATTGTTTATGTCCAGGTTGTTGACATGATATATGTTTTATAAGCTGAAATAAAAAGTCGTGTTACTTTAATTTATTTTTTGTCTATGTACACACTTTATTCACAAATATTCAAAATGATCCACTAAAAAGTTTTGACGTTTATTTGTATTCTATTTTACTTATGTGTTTAGAATGAAATATGTATGCGACTTCTTACTTCTTCTTCTTCTTCTTATTACTATGTAGTAATAATAATAATTATTATTAATGTTTTATTGCTCTATTTAGTTTGTACAATGGTACACTTAATGCTGTACCTAAGGCATTTCCTTTCTGTTAAAGATGTATTGTTATCAAAAATAAAAGTAAGTTAGTATAAATAAAAGCAAGCTAAAGAAAAATTTATAAACTAAAAAAAAATATATATTGACTGAATTTCGTTAACAAGTAATTATTAAATACAATTGATAAATTATAATTCTTCTTCTTCTTACCCTTATCCCACATAAGTAGGGTCGGTACAACATGTTTATCATGTTGCGGTATATGATTTGGCTTATTATATAGTTACGAAGTCTTATGGACTCTTTTAGCCTTACAATTTTTCGTTCCGGTTAAAAACAAAGTTCTTCAATATTATGGTTTCCTTGTTATATTGCTATTTTTATGCAACAGAAAACTAGCCAACTTTACACTATTCTCGAGGACTGCATTTTATGTTTTTTTTTTAGGATTCGTGGTTTCAGTGTTTTCTCAGTAATAGTAATATAATATCAGATATAATAAACAATTATAAAAATATAAAAACTATAATAGAAAAATAAATGCAAATAAAATGACATATTAATGTCACTGACAAATTATAATATGTGATACTAATTACTTAGTTGTTACTAAATATTTCTGAATCCCCTTTACATTGTATTTTAAACAACAACACACATTAAATATAATAAATCTTTATTATTGAGCACTAATTTTATTATGCAAATCTTCCTTGCTTCCTTCTAAGTCGCTACTCCCTTCATAATCTGAGTTTACCATGACACTGATGATTGCTCTTTAATTATTCTATCCTATAATTAAATCTATACTAATATTATAAAGCTTCAGAGTTTGTTTGTTTGTTTGTTTGAATGTGCTAATAATCTCAAGAATGATTGGTTTGATTTGAGAAATTATTTCTGTGTTAGATAGCTCATTTATCGATATAGGCTATATCATAATGCTCCAATAGGAGCGGCACTAATGAAGAATGTTTCAAAATCTTTTTTTCCCTTTTGTGAGCTGCCACTGCTTATTAGCGTTAGCCCAAAGTAACTATTCCACACAGACGAAGTCGTGAGGTGTAGCTAGTCCTTGATAAGTTGATTATGATATGTTTGGATACCACTACAACCATGAATGATTCAAATTCATCAATGTGTTAGTGAAAAGATTTAGATGAAAAGTATCATGATATATTGCATAGTGGTAGGTCTATGTCTAAAGGCTTTTCCTATCTAGATACAACCATGCGGTTGTAATTTCAATAAGCATTTCTTTGTGTTCTGATAATAGTAAATACTTCTTTAGATTTAAAAGGAAAAAATAATTGTTTGAACAAATCATGCTTACAATATAAATAAAGAAAACACATACTTAGTTAATTAGTAATGTCTAACAAACACATCCCCATTCAGCTATATGCTGCAGTACACCTGACTGATTATAGAGCAAATTTTCAATGGAAGGCTATAGCAATGTAGGGATGTGGTAAATTTAGGTCACTCTTAGGTGAATTTATCATTTATCACCAAGTAAAATAGTGATTAAAGGTGTAAAATTACATAGAATTTATGAGTCAATTTTAACTTTGTTTTAGACTCTATGTAAGAGCCTGTCCAGATGAGGCGTTTTACGCGCGGGTCGACTCTCGCGCTTCGAAATATATTGCGTCCTGTGTGCTTAGTGTGAGTTTGCAAAAATATATCGAATAACTTTAACTATGCGATCACCGAGGTTACGGGAAATGTAATGAGACCCGAGTACATGCGAGTGTGAGTTCATTTTGTGTTGGCGATTCGTTTGACGTTGTCTCACCGTATAAAATGATTAGTTTGTTTTTATTATGTTGGCAATGTTAACGTCATATGATACCCCGACCAAATTGAAAAGTTTCTATAAACAATACACTCTTCAACAAAACTAGCTACGCATCGATTTAGGCGGGTTACGTATACAAACGCAGATTTGTTTATTTACTTGTTAGATTCGTGAATGTTATATTTCTTTACTATTATCTATAAACTATACGTTTTAGACAAAATGTGCTACATTTATGTATACAAAATCGGTAATTTCGTTACACAGAAATGTAAATTAATCAACGACATTACACGAAATTATATGAAACAGTAATAAGTGTTTGAGGTTATTAAATTTGGCATAAAATTTTATTCTTTTATTGAATTGGTGTTGTAATTATAGTGCTATTTATTAAAGTCACCACTGCTCTTTCCATTTTTTATTTTTCTCTTTTTGAAGTCTTCTTGTGTTCTCTCGCCCTTTTGTTCAATTTAACTCTACATGTTAAAGAATCCAAGTATTTTGAACATTTTCAACACAAAAAATAACGTACTTCTATACAATTTATGCTATAAAAACACTTTTACTCTACAAAGCTAAACTTTTCACGACAAAAATCACAGTGAAACATATACAAGCGTAAATATGAATATGTTACGGTTTGGAACGTCAAAATGGCACTTCATTGTAACTCGCACTCGCAAATAAGCATTTACGCGCCTTTACGTACTCGCGCATACTCGCGTTTCGAAACTTGATACCTATAAAGTAAACAAACAAAACTCGCACTCACAAACGATGTCTGACAAGCGAGCAACTAGATGGCGCTTTTAAAATCCCATACAAACCGTAGTGAACGACAACGCGTTCGAGTGTGTACAAAAACTCACACTAAGCACAC
>MU159178.1:109773-144810 GCA_015888305.1 Antheraea pernyi
AATTTGAAACAAATTGTAATTACTTTTGTTTATTACAGTAATTCTTGAATATACCATGTATATAAATTTTTAAATAAACAAATACAAAGAAATTACTATGGGTATGTTTAAAGTGTTAGATTTAAGATATACATATTCCTAACAATGCATTATTCATGAGAGTTTATTTGCTATATAATAGGAGTCTATTAGCCCCTGATAGGATTCAGACACATGTGTATTGAGCACATTTTGTAGAGATCACGAGATTATTGCACTTATATGATAAAAGTTCACTTATTAAGATCAATAATATTTACCTTTATTTTCAATGTAACTCGTAGTTATGAAGACTTTAGATTTGTTTGTCGTATAAGTTCTTTACATAAACACTGTAATGCTTTCTTTGTGAAGTGATACCTTTTCATAATATGAATCTCCATAAGATCTTCTAATGGATCATTGTTACTGCGAACTTTTGTATGAACAATGGCCATATTATTACTTATATCTTGTGCTCTAAGTATTTTGAACATTTTCAACACAAAAAATAACGTACTTCTATACAATTTATACTATAAAAACACTTTTACTCTATAAAGCTAAACTTTTCACGACAAAAATCACAGTGAAACATATACTAGCGTAAATATGAATATGTTTCGGTTTGGAACGTCAAAATGGCACTTCATTGTAACTCGCACTCGCAAATAAGCATTTACGCGCCTTTACGTACTCGCGCATACTCGCGTTTCGAAACTTGATACCTATAAAGTAAACAAACAAAACTCGCACTCACAAACGATGTCTGACAAGCGAGCAACTAGATGGCGCTTTTAAAATCCCATACAAACCGTAGTGAACGTCAACGCGTTCGAGTATGTACAAAAACTCACACTAAGCACACAGATACCGCGCTTTACGCGCGTTTCTACCCTAGACTATTGACAACTATGTCGACTCGCCACTGACTCGCGCGTAGTACTGGACGCAACAATGGGGCCTGAGTATCTCGAGGCGCGCAGCGCTCGAGTCGAGAGTCTCGCTCATTGCACGCGTTTTACGCGCGAGTTAGGAAACCCGCCGCACCATCTGGACGGGATATATGTAGTAGCTCTAGTATCTCGGGTACGCGCGAGTGTACACGCGAGTCGACTCGCGCTTAAAACGCCTCATCTGGACAGACTCTAACGCTAAGAGTATATACGAGTTAGGAAACCCGCCGCACCATCTGGACGGGATATATGTAGTAGCTCTAGTATCTCGGGTACGCGCGAGTGTACACGCGAGTCGACTCGCGCTTAAAACGCCTCATCTGGACAGACTCTAACACTAAGAGTATATACTAACTATAGTTTTGTGGTTCAAAATTTGAAAACTCAATTATTTAGCGCTTCATTGAATCAACATTTAATGGCCTTTTGTCAATAATATCTTCTTATATCTTACTAGCTGTGCCCATATCTTCGTTTGTGTGAAACCTGATGTACAAAACAGTGATTAATAAAGTCATCTGAATGTATTAAGTATATTTAATTATCTACTTTTCTCTTAATTTAGTTGCTTCGTCATTAAAAGTACAGTAACTTTTGATATACCAAACCGATTTTAATGAAACAAAGACTAAATGTTACTCGAAGATGTCTTTAATGATTTTCTTGCTTAATAATATTTTTCTTTTATTATGAATGCGGTAGTTTAGCAGTGATGCATGTTTATACAAACAGACATTTCTAAAATTGATTGAAATATATTTTATTACTAGACACCTGCAACAAGTTTTTTTACAAAAATCTAAAAAGTACAAATGCATTATATTTACATTTCTTATTATATCTGTATAGCTATGACAGAAATTTACGGTTGTGCCTTAGATCAAGGAAAAAACTACTACATAGATTTTGATCAATTATATTTAGTTTTTTTTTTTACAGACTTGGTTCTCATTTGAAAAAATAAGAATAGCTTCATTTAATAGAAAGTTATTAATGTTTTAAGAACCTTTATCAATACTACTTTAGACTAACTGTGTGTTACTTATGTTTTCTCGTCTGTACATAAAATATATTTTTAAGATAGTAAAATACCAGTGTAAGTCAGAGGTATCAGGTGAAAGAAAGAAAGAAGAAAGAAAGAAATACTTTATTGTTGGAACAACCATACAATTAAATTAAATTACACAAATAATTATGACAGAAAAAAAGACATTTTAAAAATGAAAAAATAGATGTCCAACAATTGGCGAACCCATTCAGCAAAAATCTGCAATACTGTAAGTAGTACTGCAGCGCTGATTTTCGATGGGAGCCATAGGTGCGTACATATACTTCTTTTTTACATTATATTTGGCAACCAGTATTTTAGTAGATTATTACTCCCATTGTCAAGTAAGTACTGATATTACAAGTTTGTTCCAATCATTTTAATGTACTAATAATATGGTGGCCGTCTTGTTAGAACTTTCCAGGGAGTTTTGATATTATATATGATACTAACGGGTCAGGCTGACGTCGTCCCGCCCTGATTATAAAAAAATCCTTGATAAATTATATACCAAAACGTTCCACATGAATCACTTTATACACAGGTGAAAATCGCATGAAAATCCGTTGAGTAGTTTTTGAGTTTATCGCGAACAGACAGACAGACAGACGCGGTAGGGGACTTTGTTTTATACTATGTAATGATTATTTACCATCACCTTCCCATGTGCACAATAACCAAACTATATAACGTAACACCGCCAATACCAGAATATATAGAGTGAAATAAGATTATGAATAAAATATAAAAATCACTACAGGCCATTCGAAGATCCCGCCGAAAAAAAAAACATACAAATACTTGTAAATAGATTTCAGTAATATCTCTGTATTTATATATAACTGCACATATCTCAATGTTTGTATGGAATGTCTTATCACCTTAGAATATGTGGACTGTGGAGTCATATATATTTAAGATTATGGTGAAGTCTGGTGTCATATTTATCTCATTAGAGCAATGTTTGTTCTATCTTGTTGATTATGAGTTATAGATGTGTTACCGAGTTTAGCTGCACTGCTAAATTTGTATAGGCTGTTATAAAAAAAATAGTCATCATAGACTTCCACCTATGTTTATTTTTAATTTACTATAGAAGATTTACTGGGTTACGTGAATATGTCGATTATTTACCAAATAACTAAAGATACAGCATAATAACTTAATAATAATTTAACTTAATGAAAAAATTATCGGTACTTACGTATTAAATGCGTCGCGCTCGCCGAGCGCTGCCGCGGCCGGCTCGCTAAACTAACCAAACTGAACCGACACAAGAAAATTTTAGTCTTGCGAAACAAAGACAGCGTGAGCCGGCCGCCGCTGCGGTCAGCGAGCGCGGTGCATTTAATACGTATGTACCAAATAATCTAATTTTTTTTATTTATTACTGAAAACAATTCCCATTACGATTAGCTTTTGCACTTGCTATTCACAAGTATTGCAAGATTTTAACACTAGATAAACCTTGTTTTAGCCATTGGAGAAAGAAAAATATTATGTTAGTTTAGCATATGATGCACTTCCAAGAGTAAAACTGAATTAATAAAAGAAAGGTGAAAAAACTGTGTTAAAATATGTCCATAAAAATAAGTGTGTGAGACAGACAACAATAGGAAGATCTTGAAAAATATCATCATATATATTAATATGTGAAGCCTAAACTTTGTATCCCTTTTTAACGGAATTGGGCGGACGGATGAACGTGAAATTTGGCATAGTTAAAGTTTATATGGAGGAGAAGTGCAGAAAACTATTTATTTTATATAAAATGCATTAGAAGTACATTAAATTAATTAAAATATGCATTACTCACACTAATGCTTCAATTTTACACAACATATACACACATGTAAATAAAAAAGACATTTTGACTCTGTCAATAAAGGACTTCAAAAAAGGTTGTGAAGGAGGTTGCTATGCTCGACTGTATATATTATTTTACTCTTACATTCCAATTACCCTTTTTCATTCTACATTCAACAATGATATTAACCCTAATAAAATTCAAACTTAAAAAAATCAATGAACTATGATCGAATGTCGACCTCTGGGCGCCCACTAGTCATTATATTAATACGTGAAGCCTAAACTTTGTATCCCTTTTTAACGGAATTGGGCGAACGGATGAACGTGAAACTTGGCATAGTTAAAGTTTATATGTAGGAGACGTGCAGAAAACTATTTATTTTATATAAAATGCATTAGAAGTACATTAAATTAATTAAAATATGCATTACTCACACTAATGCTTCAATTTTACACAACATATACACACATGTAAATAAAAAAGACATTTTGACTCTGTCAATAAAGGACTTCAAAAAAGGTTGTGAAGGAGGTTGCTATGCTCGACTGTATGTATTATTTTACTCTTACGTTCGAGTTACCCTTTTACATTCTACATTCAACTTTAAAAAATCAATGAACTATGGTCGAATGTCGACCTCGACGGTAGTATACAAAGTTCTCTCAACTCGACTTGACATTCAGTTGCTATATTATTTCATTATTAGCGGTACTACTACGTCCGCTTGAAATACAATTATAAATAATGTGATGTGATTAATAAAACCATAGGATTTTTTCATAAATATAAGCTTCTGCCCGCGACTTCGTCCACGTGGAATAGTTACTACCTATATATAGTAACGCTAACACGCAGCGGAAGCTCTCAAAAGAAAAGAACTCCTATTGTTTTTAGCATGATGATATATATAGCCTTCCTCGATATATGAGCTATCAAACACTGAAAGAATTTTCGAAAGAATCTAGTAGTACTTTCAGTAGTTCCTGAGATTAGGGCGTTCAAGCAAAGAAACTCGTCAACTTTATAATATTGGCATAGATAATATAAGTTATAATATTAGTATAGATTTATAAGATTGTTTGCTTGATTTGGGGCAGTAGGAAATTAAACAGGCCAAATGGCCATTGACCGGGTTTTTTATGAACTTTAATTCAGTTTAGATGAAAATAACGTATTCAATGCATCGAATGTTGTTCATTTACCATCGACACTCCATAGTCGTTACGAGTGCGTCGTTCCCACCATTCTGATAATAAAGCAGACAGTTAAAAGCAATCTAAAATGATTCTGATAGCCGGAACACGTGTGAAACTGGGACGCGTTGCATGATGCGGCGGCGTCAATTTTGTAAATTGTGTCACACTCCACTATCCGCGGTTCAATTCGTTCTATTAACGCCCGCAGTGGATATAATGAAGAATGTTTTCGACGATATTGTTATTTATTTTTAATTGGCAATTCATGAAGTGGAACTTCTTAGGCTTTGGAATTCTGATCGGTAACCTTTTTGTCTGACAAAAGGTGGTAGGCGTGAACACTGGGTCGGGTAGAGTGTTGAAAACACCGTTTCTCGTCCGATCACCGACGTTAAGCAACGTCGGGCGCGGTCAGTATTTGGATGGGTGACCGCTTGGGAACACCGCGTGATGTCGACTTTTTGTTGTATTTATTTGCTTGAAATAGTTTCTCTGTAATACTAAGGTTTACTTCTATCGTGTTTCTTTAAGACGCGCCCTGTTTTTTTAGATACGAACCAAGCGTCTAAAAGGTAAAACTAAAAAAGAAACTATCGAAATCTCTGCAGAGCTCAACTATTTTGTTTATAAAGATTCGTTAAAGATATATAAATAAATGTATGATTTTTTTTAAATTTAAATAAATTTATTATTTAATTTTTTATTATTTGAGGCCACGACATCAAAAGGTCACCGCTTAATAATTTTACCAGTTCTATTTTACTTAGTGGTGTTTTTGTTTCTAAAAAAAAACTCGTATCGGCAAAACGTACGTGTTCTACAACTACATATATCCATATCTATCTATATAATAAGAACGTAAATCTAACGTGTCTTTACTTTTTGGAATTTTGTGATAAGAATAGTTGCAGGTGTCTTGGAGTAACTAATAATGTGAGGCACCTCCGAATGACTTACAACTATAGCGATGATTGCTGATTCCGAACGTTGAATTTGAAGAACGTTGAGGTTTTCTTGCAATAAAAGACTTGTTGCTAGTAGAGCAGCGAAGGATGTGCTCGTATTGTCGACTCGTTCAAAACAGACTATTAGATTACTATTCACTATCTACTAGTATTAACCTGCTCTCTATGCCGCCCGCGCCTGTTTGTCCACTTTTGTTTTTTTCCTCGAACTGACTACGCTATTGGCCTTTTTGGAGGCCTCTACAGCTTCACCGGACTACTAAGGCGAGCGCATAAGGCACTCAGCCGATAAAATGTTCCGGGCCTTGCCTATACGGCACCGGGGTCGCTCGCCCGACACTGGCGGTGCTCCGCCAATCAGAGCACTTAATAGCCACGCGCACCGCGTCGGGGCTCAGTTAAACTACTACACAGGGCGGGGGGCGCGACGAGTTCCCTTCGCTTGCTCTTTATCTATACTAATATTATAAAGAGGTAGAGTTTGTGAGTTTGTGACGTTGTAAGGGGTAATCTCAGGAACTACTGGTCCGATTTGGAAAATTCTTTCAGTGTTATATAGCTCATTTATCAGGGAAGGTTATAGGATATATCATCACGCTAAGACCCATAGGAGCGGAGCAGCAATGTAGAATGTTGCAAAATCGGGGTATTTTTTTCCTTTTCAGAGCTTCCGCTGCGTTTTAGCGCAAAATAACCATTCCACGCTTACGTATTACCGCCCAACGAAGTGGGCACGGGTCGGCTATATTTAATAAAATTATTACAGTTATACTTATTCTAATACTACTAATATACTAATCTATATAAACCACACTTGTTAGTACAATTATAATATTTTATTATCAAACTATATTATAAAATCTGTGAACTATTTAAGGCGAAACACTATAATACTACACACGATTAACATACGCATCTAACACTAATTGCTATAAATTGTTGCGAACAAATAAAATACATTTCAATCATTTTTATAAATGTCTCTCCGTTTGTATGTACACGCATCGCTGCTAAAATACCACGTTTTATTTTTATATATCATAGGAGGTTAACGAACAGGTGGGCCACCTGATGTTAAGCGATCACCACCGTCCATAGACAGACTTCCAACACTAGGGGAGTCGCAAGTGCGTTGCCAACCAGTGTGAGGGGGGATAGGGGAAGGGAAGTGGAGGTGGGCCTCCGGCGCTCTCACTGATCGAACGAAACGCAACAATGCAAGCACTGTTACATCACGTCGGTTTTCTATGAGAGGGTGGTAGTAGCGCGGGCGAGCGATCTATTGATGCTGAAACCAGTAATAGCTTCGGCGTGACTCTACCACCTACAATATATAGATATTCAAGATAACACCTCAAGAAAATCATAAAGCATAGCCTTGAGTAACATTTAGTCTTTGATTCATTAAAATCGGTTCACTCTTCAAAGTTATTGTAGTTTTAATGACGACGCGATTTAAGTACGAGAGAAAAGTAGACAAGTAAATGGACTTCATACATTCAAATGATTTTATTAGGCACTGAATTTCTTTACATTAGGTTCCACGCGGACGGAGTCGCGGGTACAGCTTGTTTAATATAAAATCGACAAAACCGTTACGCGATGACCTTTTCATGTCACGGCCTCAAACGATAAGAATTAATTTGGCAATAGAATATACATTAAAATCAAAAGCATTTTATTCGATTTATGTCCTGAGAAGGCGTTTATGAACATCGAAACTACTACCGATTCGGAAAACAAACCTATAATATAGAAGACCCGACAAGAAACTCGATATGGTTTGCTTTCCGTCATGCATATTGTTGCCTAAATCTATCACACTGTAAGTAATGTAAGTAAGTGCATATGTTACTATACATTTAAAAAAAAATTATACTTCTTTTGGTGCGTTAGGAAAAAATTATGAGAGTAAATTTTTACGATGCGCGCGCACACCGTCACGCCATGAAGTTAGCTGTAGTCAACTTTTTCTATTGTCAGTGTCGTTTTTTCTACAAACGTAACGTAATGTAAATAATAATGTAATGTAAATAATAATGTAATGTAAATGATAATGTAATGTAATAAAAATAAGGTAATAATGAAGCTGTTAAGACCTTGCAAGTTCAATAGCGTAGTCAGTTCGAAAAAAATAAAAGCGAAAGATAAATTTTTCGAAAAGATTTTTATCTTGTTACACCAAAGTAGTAGAACTTCTAACACGTGTATTTATGTAAGTACACACACACTTTTTTTTTCTATTAGGTGATGTTAGTTGTTGACCTCCTTAATACTTAGCAATTTAAAAAAGAAGCCAAGGCAGTCATAACGACTGCCGATGGAAGTGAAAACTCGAAACAATGAAATAACTACGTTCTCTTTTGAATTTTCATATTAATTATAGTGTGAATGACACTATTTAAATTTTAGAGTTGGTTTATTGAAATTATTAACATTAGTGTGGTTTTCATATCTATTGGTGTTTGAAGCAATAATTATTTTGTTTTTTATTAAGTTTATTAACCAATCAAAAGTATGATGAGCTGCAAAATATTAATAATACATGTACACAGGCCCCTATGCTACACATTGCTAGATTGACGCATACGGCCGGTCACGCTTACTTGTATGTCATGACGCGAAATTATAAAATTTATAATTTGCGAAAAATAGCGCTCAACGGACCTAAAGAGAGAGCGCCGGAGGTCCACCTCCCCCTCCGTCACCACCAACACAGATTGGCAACGCACTTGCGACTCCTCTGGTGTGGCTGGTGTATGGAAATCGGTGATTACTTAACACCAGGTGACCTACCTGTTCGTTTGCCTCCTACGATATAAAAAAAGTTCTCACTTAAAAAAAACAAAAGCGTATTATTTTAAACTATGTCAATAAACAGATAAACACAATGACCTGGAACTGTGGGTGGTGGAGAGTAATAATGGATGGATTATAACTCTAAAACTATAATTCGTTGTTAAAGTGAACAGTGGGACGAGCATGGATAGCCGGTGACGTCATCCTGAATGAATTTTAGATAACTGTGCTGCCGATGTGTAGACTTATGTATACAGACAAGTTTAGCGTCAGCTAGTACACTCTACGATAGTCCGGTGAAGCTGTTAAGACCTTGCTTGGTCAATAGCGTAGTCAGTTCGGAAAAAAAAAATAGTACACTCTACACAGTATTTTACGAGATGTAAATATTAGATATGTTTCTATGCTATGAAGGCTTTAGTGAAACAAATTTTAGAGTAAAACTCGTTTATGTAAACTCCCGTATCCGTATCTACATGTTCTAAAACAAAGTCTATTGCCATGTCTGTTCGCGATGAACTTATAAACTACTAAACGGATTTTCTTACAGTTTTCACCAGTAGATAAAGTGATTCACGAGGAAGGTTTAGGTATATAAGTTGTCAAGGTTTTCTTTTTATTATCATGGCAGGACAACATCCTCCGGGCCCGCTAGTTCAGTATAATCTTATAGACTTACCAGAGACCCACCCACACTTCGCATGGCTACCTAATGTGACGTCATATCGTACGTGCGTTTGAAGTTTGACCATGTTTACACGTTCCATTTAAATTTATCTTATAAATTAATGGAAGAGACTTTTAGTCAGTTCTATAAGTCGTCGTTGTAGAAAATATGATCATTCGTAATATAAAGACGCGCCTAAAGAAGTTTTCACTTTAAAAAAAACTGACAATATTACATTCTGAAAATTGTAATATACAATTTTAAGTACAGTACAGGTTGTAGTGAGATGGGAAGTTTTCTTAAATTAATAGTAACGTTTAATATACATTCATTTGAATCTGCGTTGTTGGAATTGTGACACGCCAAAGAACTGACGTTTTAAGGATTTATTATATTGTTCTGCAAGCTTATACCTTATATATTGATACGTGAAGCGAAAATTTGATACCCCTTTTTAAGCAAATTGCGTGAACGGATGAACGTGAAATTTGGCATAGTTAAAGTTTATATGGAGAAGTGCAGAAAGCTATTTTTTTTTCTATAAAATGCATTAAAACACATTAAATTAATTAAAATATCCATTACTCACACTACTGCTCGGACGACACACAACATATACACATATCTAAATGGAAAATACGTTTCGCCATCTGCCATTTTACTCTTACGTTGCATACCTTACATGCCCTTTGAAATTAACTGGTCAAATTGTAGATTAATTTTATAGAAATATAAGTAATATGTAAATACATAATATACATTAATAATTAACTGATCAATAATTTATCTGTAGTAAATTTATGAAACCACTGAAATAATAATTATTGTCTTTGGTTTTATTGAATGTCAAAATGAATTATGGTCGAATCTCGACCACTAGGCGACCACTAGTTAAGAATAAATAGCTGAAGTTGGGTGACCAAATAAAAGTCTGTTAGTTGTTCTTAAATAAAATTAAATACCTCGGGCTTTTTTTTGTGGGAACACGCGTGGGCATGCACGCAAAAACTGAAAAACACTATGGACTTACAACTTTCGAAGATTAGCATGCCTCCAAATAAGAAGCGACAAAAAGGCCTGTAATAATATCTATCAACAAAACATAATAACGTTTCGTATCTATTGACTGATGACATCGAGTTGGCCAATTTTTGTAGTCACCCATATCTTCGAATCTTGAAAAAACACGTTCGGCCTTGGAGGCTAATAACTTGACAGATACACGATTCGTCTGGTCAAAACTTGAACGGACACGTTTCTCTCTGAGCGGTGCGACATTGTGCGTATCGTCAATCAACGGAGTACTATAACTCATTATGCCAATGTTTTTTTAACTGACCAATACTATTAGACTGATGGGCCTTCACAACTTCACCAGACAAAGACATCAACATATTAAATCTATCCACATTTAACAAACTACAGTCCGTTTCAATCTTTTCGCCTCTCTGTGTATTAGCGGAATCGAATAACATCTAAGACTTGAGACATCCAAGCTAATCTCACCTGCACGTGGTGCACCCTGCTGAATAACGAACGAGGCAAGGGCGAAAGCGGGGTGGTAGGGTTTTACAGCCCGACTGGGTCGCAGCCACCATGTATATGGCGAAAAAGCCCGTCATAGTGATTCGCTTCTGCGGGTCGCGTTTCGGGATCAGCCTGTGCATATCCAGCTTTTCGCAGGCCGGCATGACAGCGGTGACCGGCGATGGACACTGTGCCACTCGGTGGTCGCCATTGTTTTCGGATTGTACTGTGCTTACCATTAGGCACAGTGCAGTCATTTTGCCGTGCTACAATATATAAAAAAGAATATAGTCTCAAGTTCAGGCTTGCGCATAGTACAGTTACGAGCTTAATACAAAACAAACTCAATAATATTGTTATAGAAATCTGAAATTGGCGTTTATTTGTCCCTGTGATGTACTTATTTATAATAAACTAGCGGGCCCGGTGGACGTTGTCCCACCTGATAATAAAAAAATCCTTGACAAATTATATTCCTAAACCTTCCTCATGAATCACTTTATTACTGGTGAAAACCGCATGAAAAGAGAGACAGACGTGGCAGAGGATTTTGTTTTATACTATGTAATACAGATTATGAAATTATCAAAAATACGATGGGCTGCAAAATCTTAATACAAAATATAAATAGTAGATGGACACAGCCTGCTTATACTACGCGTCGCTATTCTGACACAAAACGCGCAAGAGCATTACGATCGGTCACGCTTACTCGCATGTCATGACGCGAATTCATATATTTATCTCCTAATAAAAATATATATATAAAGAAATTTTCACTTTCAAAAAGAGATGAAAGTGTTTGTATGAAAATCCGTTATTTCTCAGTCATTCCAAAATAATTACTGCATAGAAAACGCGTCT
Organism: Antheraea pernyi; assembly: GCA_015888305.1. Classification (NCBI taxonomy): domain Eukaryota; kingdom Metazoa; phylum Arthropoda; class Insecta; order Lepidoptera; family Saturniidae; genus Antheraea; species Antheraea pernyi. The sequence continues at coordinate 121,624 of MU159178.1, forward strand.
GAAGTCGTGAGAAATTGCTAGCTATTTATAATTCAGTAGTACTGTGTTGGTGCTAAAAGTGTTGCCAGAACTGTAATCTGTATTGAAACCAAACCATTATGATTCATAAAGTCACTAACTTTAAATTCTTTTTTAAATTCTATTCTCTTTAACTATTAAAACTTATAGCAACTTTATTCATACACCGTACTCGACGTTGTATTTCGTTCCATATTTAAAAAGTCACTTCGCTCTGTTAATTCGAATTTCGAAAGATACGCGTAAAACCTCCTTTCAACATTGTGGGAAAATGGCTGCCGAATAATTGTCATTGATGGCGGCAATTCGACGCGCCCAGCGATATTGTAGAATTGGTCGTGCAACAATATAAAGTACAATTTTATTTAATGCGTTCACCATCACTGCATTTCGTATCATAACGTCCAACATTTTGAGTTCAGTTTAGTAAACGCCACGATATGATTATATGCAAATTAAAAGTTTGTTGATCGATAAAATCTGTGTAAAAATAACGGGCTCTGTGAACAACATTATCTCTGATTAGAATGTTGTATTTGCGTTAAATTTTTTGCTACAATACCATTTAATTAATTAATATATGCAAAATGGAACTCCTTTAATGACTATTATCCATATTAAACTCTATAAAATTATGATTCCTTGAAATAGTTTTTTCTAAAATGGCGTAACATGTTTGACTAGTGATATATGAGTCGTAATAATCGAAATCGACAAACTATTGCTGATCTATAATTTTGTCGTTATGTTTAAAAATGAGCTAAATCCAATTTTAGCCGTTTCTAATATTTTACGTTATTTCTCAGGATCTTCAAATTTTGTGCATGTTAAGTATGAAGATCATAATAATAAAACCAAAAACCTTATGGACGGCAAAATTAGAACTTGCTGCTCTATGTATCAAAACTGGAAATGTTAATAAAATGTAACATGTTATATGTTATTATTTTTTTACTTTTTAAGCCCCCTTTTTCCCCCGGACATTATCCGAGTCTTTATTTATTTATTTATGACTATTTCTGTCAAAACTTTTTTTGTTTTTTGCCACTTCCGTTTTCCTTTTGTATTAATTTCTTTTTTTTGCTATCTCTTCCACGTGTTCCATGAACGTCAGGAGCGGCTCCCTAGTGTCTTCATCCTCCATCTATTTTATGTAGTACCCCTTCCGTGAGTCACCGATTAAAATCGGATTTAGCTCATTTCGGTCGTACCATGTTTCAGACTTAACAAAACCGGTAATAGTTGTTTAGGTTATAGTGTTAGGTTTTACAATAAAGTCCCAAAGCAGGTTACCGATTTGCCGGACTGTTAAGCGCCACATCAAGAAGGTTTTGGTGTCAAAAGGCTATTATAGAGTGGACCAATATGTGAACGATGTTTATATCTGGAATCGACTCCTCTCCGTGCATCTACTAAAAATGATTGTACGATGTATAGGAAATATATATGTTAAAAAGATGTACCCGATCGAGTTTCTTGCCGGTTCTTCCCGATGACTGAGTTTTTTCTCCGAACCGGTGGTAGTTTTGATGTTCGTGAGTGCCTTATTAGGGTCTAAACTGAATAAAGTATTTTTCATTTTTTTTTATTTGAAATGTAACGACACAATTCTTCTTTCATTAATTTTATTTTTGGTCACAAATCTTCCCAACGATTACTGCCATTGTCATGTGTAATTGTAATAATAGTACGAGTGTCTTGCGATAATTTCAAAGTTCTAACAAGGTCACCCCTTGTTAGAACTTTCCAGGGAGATTTTGTGACATCTCAGAATTCGTGCTCCGTGGCGTTTCCATCCACTTATGCACATAACCGAACTACATTACGTAGTAGGTGGTAGAGCCACGTTCTGAAGTTATTATTGGGTTCAGCAAGAATGGGTCGGCACGGCCGGGGTAGTACCACCCTCTAATAGAAAACCGACGTGAAGTAACAGTGCACGCATTGTTGCGTTTCGTTCGGTCACTGAGAGTTCCGGAGGCCCATCACGTCCCTCCCACCTCTCTCCTCTCCCTCCCTTTCCCCCAAACACAGGCTGGCAACGCACTTTCTACTCCCCTGGTGTTGTTAGTGTCTATAGACGATGGTGATCACTTAAAATTACGTGAATCACATATTCGTTTGCCTGCTATGACATAAAAAAAAGAAAAATACCACCATATATATATATATGTATTATATTTGCTTTAATTTTCGTCTTTACCTTGTCGCTTTTCACTATATCTGGTCATAAGGTGGGCAGACTGAGGTCCCGCCAAAAACTCCCTGATCTATAGTTGCATCTATGGTGAATAGTGTGTTAGTTTATTGTCACCTTTGGGTGAGTTTAAATCAATATAAATCGACAAAGTGTAAAAAATATATATATGTTATATATTTGTTTTAATTTTCATCTTTACCTTGTCGCATTTCACTATATCGGGTCATAAGGTTTATTAATTCGATAAAAAACTGCAATTAGGAATGCTTGTGGTCTCGTATAAGGACGTATTGAAAGTATTGCTCGCATAATTATAATTCTACTATAAGACCAAGTGACATAGATATACCAAGATGTCTCTATAGTAACCCCGTATTTTTAAGTACAGTGTTTATTGTTTTTTTTTCCACATAAAATTTTAAAGTATGTCAATGAACCTATTTTTTGCTACTTTTTGATGTGCATTTTATTACAGTTTCGTTGATTTGGATATGGATCTCAATTACCAATAGCACATTCACACTTATTCACGTTCCTCATTCAAATAACGTTGTCTCACATGCAATTCGCTCATTTATCGGTTATTATTATTTGCTATGTTTTTTTTCAATTCTCGAACTTTCTGTTTGTTATTTATTATTCTATAGTGATTATTTGAATTGCAGTTTTAAGAGATTCAGTCTGTAGGATGAGTCTAAATAGGCTTATTATAGGGTGGATCAATATGTGAACGATGGTGACGTCTCGAAATGACGCCTCTCTCTGTGCATCCAATAAAAATGAATGAAGAAGTGTAGAAATATGTATCATGAAAAGATGAACCGGATCGAGTTTCTTTTCCGGTTCTTCTGGGTTTTTTGTCGGAACCGATGGTTTTGACGTTCATAAGAGCCTCCTCAGAGCATAAATTTAATAAAGTTTTTTTGATTTTGATTTGTACCGTGTTTATTTAATACATATCTTATGTGGTGTTAGGGCTTTTTCGAATTCCCAACCGAGTAGTTATCCATACACTAGTTGGAAATCTGTCGATAAGTTTAAGAGGTGGTAGAGTCATGCTGAAGCTATTACTGGTTTCAGCATGAATGGGTCGGCTCGCTCGGAGTACTACCACCCGATCCACAGAAACAACGACGTGAAGTAACAGTGATTGCATTGTTGCGTTTCGTTCGGTCAGTGAGATCGCCGGAGGCCCACCTCCCCTCTCAAACCCTCACCTCGTCCCCTCCTCCAAACACAGGCTGGCAACGCATTAGTGACTCCCCTGGGGACCCGCCTGATCGTTTGCCTCCTATGCTATATAAAAAAAAAGATAAATTGCTCAACCGATGATCATGAAACTTTTTATACATCAGAAGTAAAGTTCCCCTAGAGATGGACCAGATTATCGCGAAAGGAATTCCGAGAAAAGGTAGTTGTTACTTATAAGAATGCAAAAGAAGATGAGGTTGCGGGCATATGCTAGTAAAATAAAAATTGGTGACCACGTTTGATTAATACATTGACTGCTTTTCTATTTAATTTATTTGTGGCTACTAATCTTCCATATTATTAGTGGCCGGCTTGCTAGAACTTTCCAGGAAGTTCTAGTTATGAATAAAATATAAAATCTACTATATTGCATTCCAAGATCCCGCCAAAAACTCGATTGATTGCTTTGCATATATATTTTGTGTCTCATATGCAAAGAAGGCGGACTGTTCTAAGTATATTTTATTGTTGGTGAATGCATATATTACCTTTGGTTTGGTGTTAATACGACCAGTAATTTTGATTTCATGAAATAACATTATAACAATGAATCAGCAATTGATATGGTTAATTAATATTTAAAAAAGAATGTGTAATTCAATAAGAATTTCTTCAATACAATACAGACGACGCAATAATACCCCGTATAGGATAGTTTTCCGCTTCACTACCAAGAATAAAAGGACACTTATCTTTGATATACGCTGAATCATTTATCTGTATGCAAATAATCTTAAAAGAACAGAGCGATTTCGACCTTAAACACTATTGTGTAAAGTTTTGAATCGAGAAGCGTTCCATTAAAATTGTTCTCGAAAGCGGTCACAGCGACTAGACTATCGGATAGATTGCTATGATAAAACGAAAGAAAACGTACGTTATATCAACAATGAAAGTTTAGTTTTGAACCGGTTTTTAGATGTACGCAATAACACACTCGGGCTATAAGAGCAAGTCCACGTGTTCAGTTTTGGACGCGCGGTTTTTTCGTCTAATTACTTTTTAAACGATTTCAAAAGGGTTCTCAATTGGTTGTATTTTTTTGAATTGAAACATCTTTCGGGACTGTGTGAATTGGGTATAAATGTATATAGTATATAGGTTTTAGGCTGTGAGAGACTGACGTGGTATGTTCTTAAAGTACTCAAATTATATACAACTAGCGGGTCCGACGGACGCTATCCAGCCCTGATAATAAAAAAACCTTGATAAATTATATACCTAAACCTTCTTTATGTATCACTTTATCTACTAAAACCGAATGAAAAGCCGTTCATTAGTTTTTGAGGTTATCGCGAACAGACAGACAATTAAAATTATAAATAATGGAGACAGAGTTTCGGGAGTCGAGACTTAGATGTTAACATTTATTGAGTTTTTGACGAATAACTAAATATCATTTTTTTTTTCATCTTATTTTGTTAATAACAATTACAATTTTTTACCTGCCCCAAAATCCTTCAAAAACATTTTTCTAGAGGTGATTCCGAATCGAATGAGCTATAGTTCATATTTTTAGGACCTTTATCTCTACTTATCACGTTTTTGAACTTATTGACTAGATTAGTTAGTCGAACGTACGTCACGTATAGTCTGCGTCAGACTTTTTAACCGCTTTGAAGTAGATGCGCAGAACACAAATTTAGGTATGAGAGGGACGTAGAAGTCGCAGAAAGGGGAGCAGGCTCACCCGCGCACGTACCTCGCCCCTACTGCACCCATTGCTAGTTGCAGTACAGTCGCAAGCAGAATAGTTTTGTTATTGTTAATTACGTGTTATTGTTATTTTCTTTCTTTACTTAGAAGACGATGTTTTCAAAAATAATGTTTCAATGAAGGGCGTTGTTTATTACAAATTATTGATTTATTATGAATGTATTTTATTTACAACAACACATATATACATATATGTCAGGAACTACTGGTCCGATTTGAAAAATTCTTACAGTGTTATATAGCTCATCTATTGAGGAAGGTTATATGCTATATGTATACAATCAAGACCAATAGAAGCGGACCATGTATTGCGTCATGTTTTACATTCAACAATAACCATTTACGTTTTTTTGGGAATGGAATTATAAAAAATGCGAAGTAAATAACAAACTGACCGCTAACCTATTTCAAATGGAACCGGGATAGGGAACCTCGATACCTACTTTATTGGTAGTCCATATGGTATTAATGAGGGTGTGTACCGATTTCTTTGTATCCGATATACATGCAAGTTATATAGGCCGCCTACACAGCGTACTGAATTCTAAGAATCTACTATCATATGCGTTCTAACAACGCTGTAATGTGTTACTTGTTTATTTAAAAAATCCCATTTCGTTTTCTCGGAATACGATCGGGTACAATAATAGGTTGGCACTCGATTAAGATAAATTCAGATCGTGTATCGGTTTATAATTGTGTTCAAACTTCAAACATTGACAATGGCAGATGTTCATGCAATGCCACAACGAGAGGTAAAACAAACTTAAGTAAAGTAATAATGGCTCTGTTTCCTTATGCACAACATCGAGAATTTCCTACGTGTACAGTTGTTTTGAATCTTTTTGGCTCCTCTGTATTCAGTGTAAGTTTGAAAGTTCAGGCTTGCGCATAATATCGTCAAAAGATTAATCCAAAACTGGCGTTACATTTCAAATATTATGGTGGACGCTACTTTGCACTTCCGCTTGTAATTGATTGAACATTACTACTTCTAAACGTGTTTCGCTCCATCACGGAGCATCTTCAGATCGATGTTGAGTCTTCCGATACGAGCGGGCAAGTGTTCAATCAATTTCAAGCGGAAGTGCAAAGTAGAGTCCCATTATATTATTTAATGATGGATTTCCGCTGAGTAAAGCCTTCTTCAATCAAATAAGGGACCAAACTACGGTATAGAATTAAGACGATTCGATGGGGAATCTTTCGTAGATCGTTCAAGGCTATTTCTTTTTTGGATTCGATTGGCGAGAATCAAGTAACTTATGTATATACAGTTTTTTTTTAAATATTTCATTTATGGTTTTTTTTATATTATTGGAGGCAAACGAACAAGTGGGTCACTTGATGTTAAGTGATCATCATCGTCCATAGATACTTGCAACACCAAGGGAGTCGCAAGTGCGTTGCCAGCCTGTGTTTGGGGGAGAGGAGAGGGAAGTGGGGAGGGGGGGGGAAGGAGGCCGTCCAGCGCTCTCATTGACCGAACGAAACGCAACAATGGCAAGCACTGTTACTTCACGTCGTTTTCTATGAGAGGGTGGTTACTACTCCGGGCGAGCCGACCTATTCATGCTGAAACCAGTAATAGCTAATACTGTAACCAGTAAATAACCTGTAATACCTACAAAAATTGTGGAATCATATGTCACTCTTGTCCACGTTCGAGTCTAAGCCCTTCGAATATGTAACAGTCTTTCTTCATATTATAATACTCGTTGAATAAATGTAATCACTCGCCTAAGGTTTAGAAGGCATCTTATTGCTTAAAAGCCTATCGCAATAACAACCATTCCAGTTAATCATATTTAAAATGTAAACAAAGCGAGTAGAGTAATATTTTTGAAATCACTTGTATACCATGTTTTTAGGTCGCAGTGATGAAACATCAACGATGTAGGTAAAGTGTGTTTGTATTAAAACTATGATATTGTGAGCGGTTTTTATCTATTCAAATCTTGCCTCACACAGTGTGTGCCGAGCGATCAAGTAATCTTATGTCAAAATGATAAAACGTTTGGATGCTTCGAGAAAATTTCCACGATATGATTTGAGGCGTTGATGAAAAAGCCTTATTAAAAGGTAAGCATCGCTTTAGTGAAGAGATTTTTATGGAAAAAACAATTGGGCTTTCACAGGACGCCTGGCAGATGTGAAGCACATGTGTAATGTAGTAAACAACACTGTATACACTATAGGTATGCGAGCTCAGTGCGGTAAGAGAGGTTGCGCACAGTCGCTTGCGCATGGCATCGCGTCGCCACGGCCTGTATCACCACGACAAAAATGGTTTACCCTCGCCTGTAGATGTTTCACATCAATCATCAGGATTAAAAGTACACTCTCGACTTTGCCTTTGTTAAACACTTTGATGTTATATAAAAACCCAAGATGCACCCTCAACGTTTCAAAAGCCTCCGCATAAAATATACACAAAATTGAAAATTGTGCACTCATTTCAAATAGTCTCGCGTCGCTTGCGTCTCTGTAAAAACAACTTTAAATCATTTAGGTGAGGTAGAATTTGCAAAATCATAAATTTAACGCATAACTATAACCACGGATATATATTGGGGAGTTTTTGCTGCCGGTTTTATGCGTTACTTTTATTCGAGACTGTGCGTTTTGGGTTTTTATATGTCAATGGTTAAAAATGTGCATGCGAAATGCATCAAATATAAACAAAAAGTAGAACATCAATAATAAGAAAATATTGTAATATTTTTTATAAAACTATCAAAGTCGTTTAAAGTGCGCTATAATTCCACGGTTATCAGTTGTCGTGTCTGTGTGCGTGGATCGGTACGTAGGACTCTATGCCAAAATTTAACCGCGAAAAATTGGGAGCGCGTCTATAAAGCCATGTTGTTGTTTTCTAAAAATGTGTTTCTTTTCTGTAGGCCTGCGTTATAATTATAATTTACTCGTGTCTTACAAGGCAAATTAATAAATAATACTTTGTGTCTACATTAATTTTTTTTAAAGAGCCGCGGTTGACTTACCACAGACCTAACGTACGATTGCCGACCGTCCTGTCGGAATTTGTTCTATTATATCCTGGTGAATTCGTTTGGTTTGAAATACGCTTATTAAACAAACGCGCCTCATAAAAACGCGTTTAAAACTATTCTACTTTCTATTAGTTCACTTTCTTGTTGCCGATTTTCATACCGTGTAACTATTAAGTACCTACTGCTTTTATATTACGTCCGAAATGTCTTGATATTTTCACCGACGAATTTTGTTTTCCAACAATCGGAGAAGAACGCTGGAATCATAGGTTGATGAATGGTTTTGTTTCAGAGAACTACGTTTATTTTATTCGCCTAGGTAATTTTCTATATGGTTGAAGGACTTGTTCTATGCCCTGGACAGTTAGCACCCTGAAAATATGCCACCTGACACCTATAGATGTGTTTTTTTTTAAATATTATAGTGTGCAAATGAACACGCGGGTCACCTCATTGTAAGTGACCACCGCCGTCCACATACACTAGGGGAGTCGTAAGAACCGAACGACACGCAAAAATACAAGAACTATTCCTTCACGTCGGTTTTCTATGAGAGGGGGGTACTACCCCGGGCGAGTCGACCCATTCATGCTGAAACCAGTAATAGCTTCAGCGTGGCTCTACTACCTACATACGCACTTGAGGTATTAAAAAAAGAAATTAAACGAGTTTAAGCGACAGTCAGTAAGTTGTACAAGAAAAAAAAAATGTTAACATATTGCAAACGAGTATGAGATACGATTAAATTCTCGGGTGTTGTTTACCTTTTTTGCGTTCAATGCGTTCTTGGAACCGGCTCAACTCGGCTCGGCTCTCTGACTATACATAGTAAGCGAGACCGATATTAGATAACTGGTTAACCGGGACATAGAACCTCATTACTTTGTGCATATAAAGTTTTTATAGATAACTAGCTGACCCGGCCATGCGTTGCTGTGGCTCGGTTGTTACATGTATTAAAATTATGATAAAGTATATGGTGTTATGGGGTAATGAGTCTGCTTAAAAGATGTTGGGGTACATTGTAAATAATGTAATTATAACTCTAAGTATCACACAATATATGAAAATGAAATAAAAATTGATACAGAAAAAGCGGCGTTACTCAGTAAATAGATTAACAGAACACGTGCCCGATAAAATAAACTGGAGTTAAAAAAGAAATGACAACTCCATTACATGATATACTCGGGTTGTGATAAGAACTCCTATTATCCTTCGGGGTGTAAGGGGTGGCGAATAACATCATAAGACTTGAGACACCCAAGCCAACCTCACCTGCACGTGGTGCACCCTGCTGAATAACGAACGAGGTAATAGCGAAAGCAGGGTGGTAGGGTTTTACAGCCTGACTGGGTCGCAACCACCATGTATACGGCGAAAAAGGCCGTCATAGTGATTCGCTTCTGCGGGTCGCGTTTCGGGATCAGCCTGTGCATATCCAGCTTTTTGCGGGCCGGCATGACAGCGGCGACCGGCGATAGATAGTGTGTCACTCGGTGGTCGCCATTGTTTTTGGACTGTACTGTGCTTACCATCAGGCAAGGTGCAGTCATATTGCCGTGCGACTAAAAAAAAAACAATCTTGTACGTGCGAACAACCGAACCCTCCATGTTACGAAGTCTTAAGTGTTAAAATCATGATTTATTTTAAGTCAAAATTTGATAAGGTTAGTTTGAACAGAAATATTACATCGGATACTCGAGAAATAGGGTCATTGATACAGCAAGCGTAAAATCTAGATTTAGGATTACCTAGTAAAACTGAAACAAAAAGAATCACGTCTGTGTTTTTTTAAATTGAATTTTAAGTAATTTATTCGCGTTGGGAATACTATTGACTCATCGCTTGTCCGCCATCTTGTCTAAGGAGATTCAGTGAAATTTAACTTTATTAACGACTGCACATATAATGTTATTGGCTCGTTGGTTTAGTATTAGTTAGTAGCTACATAAGGAAGTTAACTGTATTTAATATAAAAGTTATAAAATAACTTTCTGCTAGTTTTGCAGGCTGCCTTTCGAGTCGCGATAATTATCTAATTGGTGCCTGATGACCGTATTATAAAATACCTATGCACGTTTCCTATATAATTTATTTTATACTAGCGGGCCAGGTGGCAGTCATCCTGCCCGGATAATAGAAAAAAACCTTGACAAATTATATACCTAAATCTTCGTCCTAATCACTTTATTTACTGGTGAAAACAGCATGATAATCCGTTTAGTAGTTTTTGTGTTTATTGCGAACAAACAGACGGACACAGAGGTGGCTGGGGACTTTTATAATGTGTAATGATTATTAAATTAAGTTTGGAACGGTGATCGTCTTTCTATTGCGATCCAATCAAAACTAATTGGTTACTAGGGAATGTCTATAGAGGCATATCAAATGGATTTCATGAATGAATAATATAACTGTATACAGTAAATTATTATCACGTATAGTATAACTTTACCGACCACAGTTCACGTTCTGACTACGCTATTGACCATGCAAGGTCTTAACAGCTTCACCGGACTACTAAGGCGAGCGCTTAAGGCACTCTGCCGATTTTATTTTGACAACTAGCTCAAGGGTGCACGGCACACCTCGGCTTTGGCTGTTGCCTGATACATGCAATTCGCGACCTATCTGAGCTAACCTAAGCCAAGCTAACTATTCATACATATATGAGTTGTTGAAACATATATGTGTACCAAGCATACATACCTCAACAACTCCTATATATATTTCGTATCGGATAATATTCTAAACTATTTCAGTTTGATAAGGGAAAAAATAAAACCCTTCCACTTGCATGTGTAAGCGTGTATGCGTGCACGTGTGTGGAGGTGATATGTGTAATGTTGTCGCAGTGATGTAAGATTTTGTGTCACTGTATCGCGCGAGCAGCGTACTCAAGGGCTCCACGCCGAGGGAACGGACCTAGGCTTGAGCTGCTGCCGAGGGGGGCCTAGTCTGGTGTGCGGGAGCGAAATTTACCCCCAGACCACGGCGGCGTGATCTGTGGTTACGCGGGCGTGGGCGTGAGCACGCTCTGTTTGGAGAGACAGGCTGGTACTGATCGTTCACTGCCGTTATTTCATCGGGAGGGTCGGTAAAAATATGTCGCGGACGTCTTTTACAACGCGCAGCGTTTGGTACGGGTTCGTATTTTGCGGCGGATACCACTAACGGACTGGGATGATTCGCGGCTTTTTCAAAATAACTAATCGTAAGTGATTTTACGTACGCCCAGATAGAAGGCATCTCTAGGTCCCTATGTAGATCAACTCTCCGGACGTACCACGGGGCACCGGTCACTTTACGTAAAACGCGGTTTTGAAGAACCTGCAACTTATGAAAATTATCTTTCGACATATGCGCAAAAACGGGACTGCTATATGTCATCACGGGACGGATACACGTCTTATACAAAGTGAGCTTGTGTCTGAGGGACATCTTACTCCTATGACAAAGCAACGGATGGAGGCGACCCAAAACCATAGCGGCTTTGTTTCGTACTCTATCTATATGTGACTCGAAATTTAAATGTTTATCTAATGTAACACCGAGATATTTGACCTCGTCGGCCCAAGGTATATCGGTTCCGTATAGCCTGATGGGCTCGAGGTTATTATTACGTCGTAAAGGATCGAAGAGTATCGCGGCGCTCTTATCAGGATTAACTTCTATGCGCCATCGACGAAACCATTCACCGAGTGTGCAAACGGCCTTTTCGATGCGCTTCCTAAGAAAGTCAGACCGCAAGCTGGAAGTGTAAATAACAGTATCGTCAGCATAGCAACCTACCTCGACCCGTTTAGACCGAGGTAGGTCACTGATGTACAGATTGAAAAGCGAGGGCGCGAGTATGGAGCCTTGTGGCACACCTGAGCGTATCGGGTGGGGAACAGTTCACGGTATAATGCTACTTTCATACCTATTAGTATTGCCACGAAGTTTTGTTTATTGCCGGTATTGGCTTAATTACGTTTTTTTTTATATCATAGAAGGCAAACGAACAGGTTGGTCAGTGACCTGGTGTTAAGTGATCACCACCGACTATAGACACTTGCCACAGCGCGGTAGTCGCAAGTGCGTTGCCACTATTTGGGGGGAAGGTGAGGGAGAGGAGAGAAGAGAGAGGAGAGGGAAGGGGAGGTGAGCCTCCGGCGCTCTCACTGACCGAACGAAACGCAACAATGCAAGCACAGTTACTTCACGTCGGGTTTCTATGAGAGGGTGGTAAGTAACCTCGGACGAGCCGACCCATTCATGCGGAAACCACTAATAGCTTCAGCGTGGCTATTATAGGTTACTTGGGAGGACATTATTGTCATATGTGACGATAGACGCAGTGCCATAACTGGATCCACGGTTTTTACAAACATCAAAGGAAATTGAGAACACTAATTTAAAGTCATTATTGAAAGGACAAAGGTGTGTTGTTAACTTTATTCTGTGCCTTAGATTTAATTTTTAGGTTACTTTTCCGAGTAGTAACCGAGGCTTCGTCACACAGGTTTGGGACAAGTATTACGGTTAGGGTCACATGGTAGTCTTATTTAACGAAAATTTGATTAATAAATTACTCATATTAGTCAAAATGTCGAAAACAATGGGGACACATAGCAAATATTGGTTTGACTACGAAGATATACTTTCTAAATTTTGACTAGGGAGTACGCTTTTGATTTAAAAGAAGTATAATATATATGGGATTAGTGATTTATGAAGTGGGAGCTACTTTAGCCGCGTTGAGCGATTATGAATTGGAGAAAAACTTATAGGTACGCGTCACCTATGACCTGGACATGGTCGTGACTTATTATGTTTACGTCAGACCAATAAGTGTACGGCCTGAGTGCATTTGCGTTCGGCGGTGCGTCCAGCGGGGCGTCCAGCGTCCAAGAGCGACGCTCGCTCGGGACACTCACGTATTAATGCATATATATGTTTGAAACGAACGCCGGACGCGACGCTACGCTCAACGCTCGACTGTAGCGTCCACTCTGGACGTACACTTACGTGTAGTATAGCGGCCGGTGTACATGCAATATTGATATTTTGTATTGAACTTATGCAACCCATTACTCATCATATGTTTCAATAATTAAAAAAAATTGCATAAAAATGTATATGTTGAGTGGCAATAGATGTGAAAACCAGACAATGTTAATAATTTCAATTTAGAAATTTATAGTTGATTTAAAAATTCAGTTTGAGTTTTCACTTCTATCGACAGTCCTTATGAGTGTCTCAACTTTTTTAAATTACCGTTACACAATACGTATTATAGTTAGCCGGTCAGTCAGGGAAACCAATAATACTTTGTAGGCACTGTGACTATCTATGCGGGCAGAGCTTCGCCTTACAATAACTTCTATACAGAAGTGCGCACAGATCAACAACATCTTGCCCTTTATATGTCAAACTCCTGCCAATGACGTCTCATACCAGGTTGAATAATGAACAGCCGATAACTTCAACCAATAGTGTTTGAGGTCATTAGCAACACCCCCGATATAGTCAATAGCGCGGTATCGCAGGTCAATGGTGGCTCCCCCGGTATATCTCTAATACCGTGGCGCTAGTAATGTTCCGGTGGCGTTGTACTCTCGCCTCTCGGGTGTGTCGTAGCGGTACTGGACGTAGTCATTAACATTACATACAAATGAACAAGCAGACGAGACGTTGCTTTTTATAATAATAAAAGTTTAAATTTATATAACTCCAATGAGATTATAACCGGCCTATAAATTGAATTCGAGTACTTCGATATAGTACTGTGGAGGCGGCGCGTCTGTTTTTTTTTATCTCACACAAGTCTTTCCATAATTATCCGTACGCAGTATTAATCAAAATGCAGATAAGGTCGGTCTGTAGGCAGTGTGACCTCAAACGGAGCACGGTTTTCTAGGTCAATGTTATTCAAAGTAACCGAGCGACGTTGGCCCGAATATTCACAGAATTCTGTTGGGAGAAATATACCTTTTTTTTACTAGCGTCTGCACTTTGTATCTTCTGGTTAATTTAAACAATATCATTATAAAGTACTAATTAACATGACCCATGCGTTTCTGTTCGTTGTCCGTTTCTGTATATATAAGGATCCAGTGTCATGTTGTTTGTCCACGATTAACTCGAAAACTACTCAACCGGTCTTCATGAAACATATAAAAAAAAAACCTTGACATATATTCACCTAAAGTTTCCTCATGAATCCCTTTATCTACTGGTGAAAACCGCATGAAAATTCGTTCAGTAGTTTTTGAGTTTATCGCAAACGGACAGACAGACGTGGCAGAGGAGTTTGTTTTATAATATGTAGGTGATTTACTCTAACTTGAGAGATAGGATGATTTTTATTACGATTTCTGGCCTCAATCCGTGTTATTACAAAAAAGTTAAATACGTATTAAACACTTGGTTTAAAAAAGATTCCTAATAAATGCACCGCGCTCGTCCGAGGCAAGTTCGCGTTATCTCTTTTCGCAAGTCTAACCTAACGTAAGCAAAGCGAGACAAAAGAGCAAGTATGGCGAACATTCAGCGACCGCGGTGCGTTTAATATGAGACCTTTTTAAAGCTAGGGTTCAATACGTATTTAACTTTTTTGTAATAACACCGAATATGTTTTAATTGGAAATTAAATTATTGTCAATGTTGATTATTAAGCTCATGGCTTTATATATTACATATTGTACATAAGTTTGAAGATTTTGACAAATAATAACGTAACATATTAGAAACGGCTTAAATTGGATTTAGTCTATTTTGAAATAGAACGATACGTATATACAACATCAATGATACGTCGAATTTGGCTGATGTAACTCCCATATTTATGGGCTGTCTCTCGAGGAAATTGTATACAATTTTGGTTACAATTTTCCATATTATGTAAGTGAGACAGTTTACAAGGTCAAAGTTACGGAAATATTTCTATATATATCAACAGAACACACCTTCCAGTTGTACTGAATATGCAAATAACTCTGAAAATTCTAAGCGTGTATTATTACTTGCCAATTTATATTCACGTCACGAAGGATGACTTCATAACTTAACGCATGTTAAGAGGACTACAAGTTTCGTGAACCACGGCCACGGGGGAGCTATAGTTAAATACGTTTCCTCGATGTTAAGTGATCAACACCGCCGTCCATAGACACTAACAACACCAGTGGAGTCTTTTTATTTTTTTTCGAACTGACTATGCTATTGACCTAGCAAGGTCTTAACAGCTCCACCGGACTACTCCAGTGGACTCGCAAGTGCGTTGTCAACTTGTGTTTGGGGGGAAGGGTTCGGAGGGGGAGAGGAGAGAGGAAAGGAGGTGGGCCTCCGGTGCTCTCACTGACCGAACGAAACGCAACAATGCAAGCACTGTTACTTCACGTCGGCTTTCTATGAGAAGGTGGTAGCACCCAGGGCGAGCCGACCCATTCATGCTGAAACCAGTAATAGTAGCTATTACTGGCTATATCGTGGCTCTACCGCCTACTTAATGTAGAGAGAGATTATTTTCAAATAAACACAGTGTCAATAACTGCGCAATAAAGTGATTTTTGTGATCAAGAATTAGAGAAAATTAATATCGGGCTAAAAAAAACGGATAGCTAAACAGTGTAGGAGGTAACGAAATCATAAGATAATAAATTTTTTACATAAAAAAATTAAATCAACCGACTTCAATATCCAAAAACACTAAAGAAACCATAAGGCACCAACTTGCAAAAATAATTGAATTAATTGAAAAATATTAGTAGGTATATGCTAACTAATTGAATATACTTGAAGTCGTTGAAGTATAACTAATTCAAACAAAAAAAGAATCATTCAAAAAAACAATAATCGACGAAGGTATCGATTAACATGCATAAAAAAAGATACAACATAGTAACTTCCTCCTTTTTCAAAGTTGCTTTAAAAAAAGCGAGAACGCAGAAGCATTACGCTTTGTCACTCCCTAATAGATCCGATAATAGTTAGAGACGACATTTTGTAAGTATGCTTTGTTTAGCGACGCAATACATAATGCCTTCTGATGTATCTCTCACACCTAAAAATTTTTTTTATATCATAGGAGGCAAACGAACTGGCGGGTCACCTGATGGGAAGTGATCACCGCCGTCCATAGACACTAGCAAGACCAGAGGAATCGAAAGTGTGTTGCCATTATGTGTTTGAGAGGAGGGTATCCGGCGCTCTCACTGACCGAACGAAACGCAACGTTGCAAGCACTGTTACTTCACGTCTGTGATCAGGATGATTTGGATTATTTGGTGTAAAGTTTCCATAATTTACTCTAAAAATTAGAAACCTATTCCACGGTTGCTGTAAACCACATCGAAGAGATAATATACACTCATTGAATTAAAAAAAGAAGTAAATCAAAAATTCCCTTTTATGGGAAAATGCGTTTAAAGTTGGACCATGTTTACACAATTTTACATTTCTTTAATACATTTTAAAAACGCGTGCGTAGCCGCAGGTAACAGCTAGTATGTTATATAATAATCAATACAGAGTAACAACATAAAAACACTATGACATTTAGCGTAAAACTAAATTAAGTCGCATTGTTACTGAAAATACTACGTAGATAACAAATAAAATTGCCATAAACTGAAGTAATGCATTTTATTTAATTAATAACATTATCATTAGCCTGTAAGAGACCCACTGCTGGGCCATGGACCTCTTCCCAAAGCTGCTCAGCATAATCACCACGCCAGCCCACGACGTATTGGCGATTTAAACTGAGAAATCCACTGTTCCATGTTTTCCCTCCCACATGTAGTAGTGTAGAACTACAGTAGAACATTTCTCAGGTTCTGGTTTCCGCAACATGTTCCTCTTCACCGTCAGCCGATAGTGGTAACAATTTAAATTAGTAAATGTACGCGAATTCTGAAAAATTCGTTGGTACATGCCGGGGTTCGAAACTGCGGACATCGAAATAATATTCCACCGGTCAAACCACAAGACCACCATGACTTTTTAATAACATTTTTTTCTTCTTCTTTTTCTGTATAGTAGCACTGCAAAATGACTGCACTGTGCCTGATGGTAAGCACAGTACAATCCAAAAACAATGGCGACCACCGAGTGACACAGTAGTACGGCCTGCGAATAGCTGGATATGCACAGGCTGATCCCGAAACGCGACCCGCAGAAGCGAATCACTATGACGGGCTTTTTCGCCATATACATGGTGGTTGCGACCCAGTCGGGCTGTAAAACCCTACCACCCCGCTATCGCCATTGCCTCGTTCGTTATTCAGCAGGGTGCACCACGTGCAGGTGAGGTTGGCTTGGGTGTCTCAAGTCTCCGATGTTATTCGACACCCCTTACACCCCTATCGTCGGAGATTAAGTTTTTCACTCGTTTAAAAACAGAACAACAGTCATCTATTTGCTTAGTTTTGCTCGTATCGAACGGTCTGTTGAATTGGACGTATTTTTCTCGAAACGTTGATTTAGATTATGTCGAATGAAGTTGATTTTTACTGTGTCAAGAAGATATATACCTCCATTTGATGATTAACTTGTGATTATAATACAGCACAGTAAGAAAATAGCAGGGTCCATCTTTGATGTTTTTTTTTTTTTTAACTTTATTTTTGGCAATCAATCTTTTAGATTATTACTGCCATTGTCGAGTAGTTAATAGTTTTGCAAGTTCATCTTCCATTCCATTTTGGCAACCAGTCTTCTAGTAGACCATCACTGCCATTGTCAAGTGAGTATCGATATTACAAGTTTCCTGATATAATTTCAATGAACTAACAAGATGGTGGTCATCTTGTTAGAACTTTCCATGGAGTTTTTGTGGCATCTCAGAATTCATGGTCTGTGGTATTATTTTACATTCAATTCACTTATGCACAATAAACAAACTATATTACATAAAACACTACCAATTTTATACAATATAGAGTCAAGTAACACAAGATTATGAATAAAAAATGAAATCCACTACGTGACAGACCAAGATCCAGCCAAAAACTCCCTCTTTGTAGTTATTGAGTGTATAAACCAGGTCAATTTGTATGGTGTGAAAAAATGTTTAGCACATTACATAGGCAGTGTTTACTTTGTTAGACGAACACAATTCTAGGGTTGTCCGAATGTTGTGTTATTGGAAGTTGAGGCATTGCACGTGAAGCGGACAACGAAGAAAAGTTGAGGTTTTGAGATTCGTTCGTATTGTGCCTAACTTGACTTCTAGTAGGCATGAATGTGAATAAATAATTACTTTTTTCTATCATGTTTATTTGTTAACCTATGGCCTTGTAAAGAACAGTCACGTTTGGAATTCGGATTTTTTTGAAAATAATTATTCGAATTTAACAAATTTACAATCATTACATAGTATAAAACAAAGTCCTCTGCCACGTGTGGTCTGTCTGTCTGTTCGTGATAAACTCAAAAACTACTGAACGGGTTTTCATGCGGCTTTCAACAGTAGATAGGACTCTTGAGGAAGGTTTAGGTAAGTATATAATTTGTCAAAGGTTTTTTTATTATCACCGTGGGTCAACGTCCGCGGGGCTTGTTAGTAAACGTAAAAGTAGTTGGGGTGTAAGGGGGGTCGAATAACATCTAAGATTTGAGACATCCAAGCCAACCTCACCTGCACGTGGTGCACCCTGCTGAATAACGAACGAGGTAATGGCGAAAGCGGGGTGGTAGGGTTTTACAGCCTGACTGGGTCGCAACCACCATGTATATGGCGAAAAAGCCCGTCATAGTGATTCGCTTCTGCGGGTCGCGTTTCGGGATCAGCCTGTGCATATCCAGTTTTTCGCAGGCCGGCATGACAGCGGCGACCGGCGATGGATAGTGTATCACTCGGTGGTCGCCATTGTTTTTGGATTGTACTGCGCTTACCATCAAGTACAGTGCAGTCATTTTGCCGTGCTACTATAAAAAAAAAAAAAACTATAATAGCGATTTATATAGAAGATTATTTGCTCTTTTTGAAAATAAATCGGAATATGAATTCCAATTATGTTCAATGTGAATTAATTCCAAAACCTCATCTTTTAGTCGTTGTCCGCTTCCCGTGAAACGTCCCAGTTCCAAGAATATTATACATCGTCATCTCACAACAAAGAGATAACTATAATGTCTGTCGGTATGTCATATTTGGATTATAGAGCATCCATAACTAAAGCTTTAGGAAGCGTAATTAGGTTGTTGGTTTTTTCTATGAACTCGATCAGTGTTATGCGGTCTGTATATTGTAGGTCGCTCATCAACTTGCAATATTGCACGAACGCTTTTTTTTATCGCCGTAATTCTAATTGGTGGTTTTCCTCTACGGTTTGAGAATAATAATAATATTATTATTATTATTGTTTTCCTCCTGACTATACTAATTGTAGATGCAATCTATCACGTACATACATTCGTATGTTTAAATGTTCGTCGCTGAGCGATGACGTAATTGGTTCGTAACGAAGGTCGTCGTTTCGTTACGTTGTTATGTTTTACCATGTTTCCCAATATACTGGTTTCTAGCCGATTCGTAAGGGGGTTTCTACTAATTACATTAGATAATCAAAGAGGCGAAGGGGGTTTGAAGGGTGTGGAAGAGAGAGGTTCTGGCAAATAAATATCAAATATTTTTTTTTAGAAAAATCTATTGTGTGAAGATGTCACAAGATTAGATTAATTTAAAGTAAAACATGTTTCTACAATAAAATATATCAATATCTGATATAATTCTCACTACATATTATAAAACCAAGACCTCTGCCACGGCTATCTGTCTGTTTGTTTGCGATAAACTCAAAAACTACTAAATATAATTTTGTACTTTGTTTTTGTGTTTTGTATTTTGTTGTAAGTGACTCGTGAGGAAGGTTTAGGTATATGATTTGTCAAGGTTTTTTTATTATCAGTGCGGGACAATGTACGCTGGGCCCGCTAGTTCATTTATACATATAATATGTATTATAATATAACTCCATGAATGCGGGATCCAATTAAACCCAGACAAGTATTTTCACACTCTATTTTACACACAAATGTCTACGCCACTTTATTATTAATTTTGTAACATGGCTCGTCTTACGTTCAACACAGTACCAATCGCCATCTCTAAAACGTCTCACCACAGAGTACTGAAACATCCGCTCAGACGTTGCGTTCCATTTTACCTATCAATCCCACATTAATATATATACTATACATATATTAAGTTATTATTTAGTATTGATATATCGGAATGTAATCTATACTATAATATTATAAAGAGATAAAAGTTTGTGAGTTTGTGACGTTGTAGGGGCTAATCTCGTGAACTACAAAACCGATTTTGACAATTCTTTTACCAGTAGAAAGCCACGTTATTTGTGAGTGTCATTGGTTTTTTTTCGTACTGACTACGCTATTGACCTAGCAATGTCTTAACAGCTTCACCGGACTACTAAGGCGAGCGCTTAAGGCACTCAGCCGATTTTATTTGGGCAACTACCTCAAGGGTGCATGACACATGACAAGCACACTCGGCTTGGGCTGTTGCCTGATACATGCAATTCGCGACCTATCTGAGCTAAGCTAAGCTAACTATTCATACATATATGAGTTGTTGAAACATATACGTGTACCAAGTCAACATACCTCAACAACTCTTATATATATATCTTGTATCGGATAATTTATGAGTGTCATAGGCCATATATATATTAACCCGAAAAACGAAAAGACTTTTTTGTGGAAGTCGGATTTGCAAAGTAAGTCGGAGAAAAAACGGTCGAACGAAAACGTTTCTTACGAACGCTGCCTTAACGATGATACATATATGATTGAGTTCTAGAGAAAAGTTGTAGAGCTTGATAATGCCTACAAAAAAGTCAAGTTATAAATGTTTACCGCCCAGCTAAGTGGGCACGGGTCATCTAAGTGTTATAATAATTTTAATCAAATGTAATAATAGTAAAAAAAAAGTAAAAGTAATAAAGTGAATTGATTTTTTTTAATAAATCAAAAGCATTTATACTTAAACTATAAATTTGAAAAGATCTCATGTGAGATTAGGGAGGAGGAGGGATTTTCCTCAGGAATAATCTCGCGACATCGCCCCAGGAAGGAGATGTGTGGTCAAAAAAATGCTCAAATAATAGGTATTTATTAATAATTATTATTTAGTTTATTTATTATTATATTATTAAGTATTAATAATTATTGGCCAACTCCTAATAATCTATACTAGTCTATACTAATATTATAAAGAGGTAATGTTTGCGAGTTTGTTACGTTGTAGGGGGTACTCTCAGGAAGTACTTATCGACTTTGAAAATTCTTTTAACGTTAGAAAGCCACGTTATTTGTGAATGTCATAGGCTATATGTCATCACGCTAAGACCAATAGGAGCGGAGCTATTAATTAATTATATTATTATTATATTATATGAGCCACCTCCGATTGACTCACAACTATAGCGATGGCTTGATGAGATCGAAGTTGAAGTTGAAGAATGTTCAGGTTTTCTTGCAATAAAAGACTTGTTGCTAGTAGAGCAGCGAAGGATGTGCTCGCGTTGCCGACTCGTACAAAACAGGATAACTATACCGCCCGCGCCGGTTTTTGAGGTCGCTCTCAGGCACGATTTCGAGACAAAGCACCGCTTACGCACGCTGGCGGTGCTCCGCCAATCAAAGCGTTCATTGCGTCCTATCTCACTATACAGGCGGGGCGGTATGGCGATGAGTCATCCTTCGCTTTCTATTTATTTATATACAAAAACATTACATTTGTACTTACAACTAACAACTTATACTATTTTAAACTATTAAACTATACTATAAATCTATGCACTCTATAAATCTACGTAATACAATATTAAATCTATTATGAATTACTTTACACATATTATTTATCAACACGGATCATTCTAAACTGTCGCGAACATACTCCCGCCGCAGCTCTTGTAGCTGTAGAACTCTAGCGTTCGCGATTGTCGTCCGTTGATGATTCTTCACGAAGTATCGCTAGCTTTTCCTTTGGTCGGCTCAGGATACCTCTCGTTGTATGCACGTCGACTGCTCGTACCTCGCCGTCCGGTCCCAGATATGTCGTCACGATATCTGCGCTATCGGGTTGTAGCACCGCTTCAAACTGCATGACGACATCACTTCGTGTAGTTCCGCATCTCACACTTGTTTGTGTGATCGTTGCGTTTGAGTTTCTCGAACTGCTATACTACTCGTGGTTGACGAAAATCGCTTCGATTTCATGTAACGTCGCATTGAATCCTCCCGCCGGTATTTGACGCGTTATGTGTTGTAATTATATTTCTTTCTTCAAATTATCTTTGAGACAAACGAACGAAATGTTTGTTGCTTATCTTCACAACTATAGCGATGGCTTGATGAGATCGAAGTTGAAGTTGAAGAATGTTCAGGTTTTCTTGCAATAAAAGACTTGTTGCTAGTAGAGCAGCGAAGGATGTGCTCGCGTTGCCAACTCGTACAAAACAGGATAACTATACCGCCCGCGCCGGTTTTTGAGGTCGCTCTCAGGCACGATTTCGAGACAAAGCACCGCTTACGCACGCTGGCGGTGCTCCGCCAATCAAAGCGCTCATTGCGTCCTATCTCACTATACAGGCGGGGCGGTATGGCGATGAGTCATCCTTCGCTTTCTATTTATTTGTTTACAAGTGTATTACATTTGTACTTACAACTAACAACTTATACTATTTTAAACTATTTCTACACAAAACACTATAAATATCTATAACTACACCACATATTACTATAATAACTATTTCTCACTACTCTACACGATATTATAAGTGGTAAATAAAACACGATCAGAGATATCTCTTTATTATCGCCTAAAACACATACTGATGGGTGTAACACATACCGATGGGTGTATCTTAACTATTAAACTATCCTATCAAATCTATGCACTCTATAAATCCTAACTATACCTAAGACAATATTAGATCTATTATCATTTATTTTACACAAATTATTAATCA
>MU159178.1:150259-170366 GCA_015888305.1 Antheraea pernyi
ACCAAGTAAGGTCTTAACAGCTTCACTGGACTCCTAAGGCGAGCGCTTAAGGCACTCAGCCGATTTTATTTTGACAACTAGCTCAAGGGTGCGCGGCACACCTCGGCTTTGGCTGTTGCCTGATACATGCAATTCGCGATCTATCTGAGCTAATCTAAGCTAAGGTAACTATTCATACATATATGAGTTGTTGAAACATATATGTGTACCAAGCATACATACCTCAACAACTCTTATATATATTTCGTATCGGATAATATTGTAAACTATTTCAGTTTGATAAGGGAAAAAAAATAAAACCCTTCCACTTGCCTGTGTATGCGTGTATGCGTGCACGTGTGATGTAAGATTTTGTGTCACTGTATCGCGTGAGCAGCGTACTCAAGGGCTCTACGCCGAGGGAACGGACCTAGGCTTGAGCCGTTGCCGAGGGGGGCCTAGTCTGGTGTGCGGGAGCGAAATTTACCCCCAGACCACGGCGGCGTGATCTGTGGTTACGCGGGCGTGGGCGTGAGCACGCTCTGTTTGGAGATACAGGCTGGTACTGATCGTTCACTGCTGTTATTTCATCGGGAGGGTCGCTAAAAATATGTCGCGGACGTCTTTTACAACGCGCAGCGTTTGGTACGGGTTCGTATTTTGCGGCGGATACCACTAACTGACTGGGATGATTCGCGGCTTTTTCAAAATAACTAATCGTAAGTGATTTTACGAACTGACACTCGCATTTGTAATATTAGTAAGGATAATAATTAGTAAGTCTTCCTGTCTAGCTGTCTCACCCTCAGGTTTGTAAATTAGTCGCTAAGTATTTAACACTAGGAATGGCAGTGGACGGTAGGTGGTAGAGCCACGCCGAAGCTACTACTGATATAAACAATAATATAATGACAATAACATGAATGGGTCGGCTCACCCGGGTTACTACCACCCGACCCACAGAAACACCGACGTGAAATAATAGTTCTTCCATTGTTGCATTTCGTTCGTTCAGTGAGAGCGCCGGAGAACCACCTCTCATTCTCTTCCCCATCCTCCCAAACACAGGCTCTATGGACTGCGGTGATCACTTGTCATCAGGTGACCCGCCTTTTTGTTTGCGTCCTAAATATAAACCAACAGTCGTAATTTACCTATTTCTACCAACCAGGTCATTTTGACCGGTCGGTAGTTCTAAAGTTAAAGTACACATCATCAGGTACCTTCTTACCCTTATCTCACCTAAATAGGCTCGGCACAACATGTTTTCCTTCTCCACTCTCCCCTGTCAGTTGTAATCTCAGTATTCACACCTTTTTTAAACATATAATTTTTTACACAATCGATCCATAACTTTTTCGGTCTTCCTCTACTCCTATATCCATCCACCATCATACTCAAAACTTTTCTAGTTACATGGTCTTCATCTCTCCTCATGACATGCACATACCATGCTAACCTATTGCCCAACAACTTCTCTGTCACTGATGCTATTTTTAAACTTCCTCTGTTATATTCATTCTTTATCTTATCCATTCTAATTACACCACACATCCACCTTATCATTCGTATCCCTGGCACATGTAGTTTTCTCTCATCCGTCTCTTTTCTTAAAGTACACATACAAAACAAAATAGCATTATCGCGTGTCACTGGACGATTACAAACGCGTGGTTATTACCTTCCGATGATCACGTAACGAGGCCCGTCATTGTGTATTTTTAAACCGGTCGAAGCACGCCATTGCATCTCGTTTGTTTATTTTTATAATGTGGCTATTGACAGCGATAGATTCACATTTCAACACGTGCTCTGATTCCGTTTTATCTTAATGAATCTTTGTTGAAATTAACGCGTTCTGTGTTCGGATTGTAGGGTGTATAGTTAAGTGCTCGTCAATTTTACCACCGAATGGTGGAATGCAGCCGGACTTGACGACCTAATTCTTGCAGAGTTAGAGCCAATAAGAAACACTTCTTTTGTTTATCTTCTCTGCTAATGTCCAAAAATTGTGATTAAATATTTTTTACACGCTAAATTTTTACTCGAGATATCGTTTTTTGAATAATAGAAATGAACGATGGAGGTGTGTGGTGTGAGGTGTGTACATGGCGCGAAAACTATTTTTATTATTAGCATCATTCTGTAGGAGACCCACTGCACGACCACCAGGCCTCTTCCCGAAGAAATGTATGGGTATAATCACCACGCCGGACCACGACGTATTGGCGATATCAAACTCTGAGAAATCCAAAGTTCTATGTTTTCTTACAATCTTATAATAGTATAAGAATATTTCTCAGGTTCAGGTTTCCTCACGATGTTTTCCTTCACCGTCAGCCGATAGTGTTAACCAATTTAAATTAGGAAACTACGCGAATTACAGGTCATTGCTGATCCTGCACCGCCGTAATCGTCGACCGCGGGAGGGAAGCTGGCTGGTCTGCTCCCTCTCCCTCTCCGCCGTCTCCTTTGCGAGCATAACCTCCTCGCAGTATGAGACGACGGAGCTCCACCCGTTCTCGCTCTCGACCATCTTGCGGAGGACGGCCAAGAGCGAGAGATCTGGGCCTACGACCGCGCCGAGCTCGCGGCGTGGCTGTTCCCAGGCGGGACACTCTGCTAAAGTGTGTTGCGCGGTGTCGTCTGCGCAGTCACAGTGATGGCACCCTGGCAACGGCTCCCGGCGTATACGACACAGGTAGCTCCCGAAGCAACCGTGCCCCGAGAGCACCTGTGTTAGCCGGAAGCTCAGGGTGCCATGCCGCCTGGACAGCCATTCAACCAAGACCGGCCGAATGGCTTCGACTACTGCCACGCCGAAGCTCGGTCGCTGCAATCGTTGGGTCCATTGTTGGACCAGCAGTACTTGGTGGAGCTGGGATCTCAGCGCCTCGATCTCCCGAGGCGCGAGTCTACGCTCCAGCTCCATAATTTGAGATACCCAAGCCAACCTCACCTGCACGTGGTGCACAGTGCTGAATAACGAACGAGGCAATGGCGAAAGCGGCGTGGTAGGGTTCTACAGCCTGATTGGGTCGCAACCACCATGTATATGGCGAAAGAGCCCGTCATAGCGATTCGCTTCTGCGGGTCGCATTTTGGGATCAGCCTGTGCATATCAAGCTTTTCGCAGGCCGGCATGACAGTGGCGACCGGCGATGGGTAGTGTGAAACTCGGTGGTTGCCGTTGTTTTTGGATTGTACTGTGCTTACCATCAGGCACAGTGCAGTCACTTTGCCGTGCTACAATAAAAAAAAAAATATATATATATCGTTACTAACATAGGCTAAGTTTACTAACAAAAATGGATGTAATGCCTCAATAAAATAAATTATTATTATTTCTGAAGCGGGTCACGATCGTTTTTTTTTTTTACATTTTTAGAACGTACTCCCAATAAAAATGTAATCGGTCATCATTGGTCTATTGTGTGCAATACGGGGAGATAATTGTTTAATTTCCTATGGCACCTCACTTATACCGAACACGAATTAGAGTTGCTACTTTTCCGCTGGTTTAGAATGCTCATAGAATTATTTATCAGCTTATAACTTACGCTTTGTTACTTTATGGGAACGGTAAGCTTCCGAGAACACTCTCAATGGAAAACATGTTTTGTTCTGTATACGTCATTTTAAACTTATGAATCAAATGTAATCGGTATTAATTAAACGAATGTAACAGGAAATTGGTATTTGTTTATTTACAATATTACATTCAATCAACTTGTAAGTTAAATTCTTGTAAACATTGTATATTACGTCCTCTTGTGGATTAATTAGTTTATATATTTTTATATTAAAAGCAGCCGGTGTGTGTGTGGTTTCGATCTATTGAATATGCTATTGTCGCTTTATCAGAACTGTATATTTTATTTGAATTATTTGTGGGCTGTTTTTTATTTTGCACTAATATGCATTACTCACACTACTGCTTCAATTTTACACAGCATATACACACATGTAAATAAAAATGACATTTTGACATCTGTCAATAAAGGACTTCAAAAAAGGTTGTGAAGGAGGTTGCTATGCTCGACTGTATGTATTATTTTTACGTTCCAATTACCCTTTTGCATTCTACATTCAACAATGATATTAAACCTAATGAAATTCAAACATAAAAAAATCAATAAACTATGGTCGAATGTCGACCATTGGACGCACACTAGTTAATATAATCTTTACAGAATAAGTCGCGGGTTTCGGTTAGTCAGAAATTTAGTCCTTTAACTTACTTAGCCAGCATTTACTATTTGTTTGTTCTCCGTGTTCACTTCCGTCGCTTAATGGAGGAAGCTAGTTGAGATATTAAATTTCACTTTCTGTATTTTTTTTTCATTTTACTAATTATTTTTCTTATGCATGTAGGTATATACTATTTTTAATACGGTATAGCGTTTCCTTATTCTCTTTTGTATGTGACTAGCTTTTAATCGCGAATCCGTCCGTGTTGAATTTAGCATAAAAATGTTTGTTCTGTGTACACCAGCGTGCCTTATATTGCACTGCTTCTTAAGTTATTTTTTTTTCTATATATGCGTGACACTCTAATATTCTTTATTTAAATAAAAGTTACTCCTAGTAATATTGGCTATGCATGTGTAAAAGTCCCGTAAAAATCGGTCCAAATGATATATATGACAGAGCTTTGAAATTCTGATCCTCAACCTTTTGTGTCACGAATAGTGGTGGGGGTTAACACGGTGTCGGGTAGAGTGTTGACAACACCGGTCCTCGTCCGATCACCGAAGGTAAGCAACGTTTGGTGCGGTCAGTACTCGGACGTTGGCTTTTTGTTGTATTTTTTTAAATACAATGTTTCTCTGTAATACTAAAGTTTCACTTCTATCATGTGTATTTACGGCACGCCATGTTTTTTATTACTTATTTTTGCAGTTATACTTTTAAAAAGGTTTTTCTTTACACATATTATTTTATAAATGCAATGAATAATACGTCGCATTGTAGATACGCTCTAACATAGGAAAGAAGAAAGAAAGAAATACTTTATTGTTGGAACAACCATACAATTAAATTAAATTACACAAACTAATTAGACAGGAAAAAAAAACCCATTGGCGAACCCATTCAGCAAAAATCTGCAATACTGTAAGTAGTACTGCAGCGCTGATTTTCGATGGGAGCCTATATATGATGATAAACGGATGCTAATGTTAATACAAAATTTGAAACGAACAAACAAATAACACATACACACGTAACACGTCACGGTTGGTCATACTAAAGAGATATAACTACTGTAACCACAAATTTAGGATTAATCACTACATATTAAAAAACAACGCGACACACTCAAAAAAAATACTGAACGGATTTTCATGCGGTTTTCGCCAGTAGATAAAGTGATTATTGTCAAGGCGGGACAACGTCCGTAGCACCCGCTAGTATTTACAAAAGAATAACTTGTAACTGAAATCAAAATCAAAATACACTTTCTTCAATTTAGGCCCTGAGAAGCTACTTATGAACGTCAAAACTACCACCGGTTCGGAAAACGACCCGGTCATCGAAAAGAACCGGCAAGAAACTCGATCTGGTTTATCTTTTCATAGTACATAACATATTTTTTGGTTATTAAAACATAATGGACATAAAAAGCTACATTCGTGGTTTTTGGTGGATGCACAGAGAAACTGACCTTTTTTTATGTCATAGGTGGCAAACGTACAGGTGGTTTTGGGGGGAATGGTTAGAGGAGGGGAGGTGGGCCTCCGGCGCTCTCACTGACCGAACGAAACGCAACAATGCAAGCACTGTTACTTCACGTCGGTTTTCTGTGAGAGGGTGGTAGTACCCCGGAGCGAGCCGACCCATTCATGCTGAAACCAGTAATAGTTTCAGCGTAACTCTACCACCATAAGACTGACCATGACTGCTGTAATTGTTTTTTTTTTCTCGAACTGACTACGCTATTGACCTAGCAAGGTCTTAACAGCTTCACCGGACTAAAAATATTGATTGCACTGAGACCCGTTATATATACACGTTTCAGGAAGGGTGGGAATAAATTATTTAATTATATTAACGCTAGTATAACGTTTCGGCTGTTGGTATCCGAGTTCTGTTTTGTTTATTTACGTGCAAGTCACCGGCCGTTAATGTAAAGTGGATTTCCTCAGCGGATCTAATTTTAAGCGGGGGTTATTGGAACGATGCGCCGGCGCCGCGCGCTCTGCTGTCGGAAGTCGCTCAGTTGAGCGACGACAGTCTTTGATTTCAACGAGATAACGGCTATTCGTTAAATTTTAAAAAATGTCTATCACTCTCGTGTCGCCGTTGTTTTTATAATCATTTCGTAAGTTATTTTATATGTCTTCTTCTATTTTCTTTATACTATTTTAAAACTTTAGCAACGTCGTGTATGTACTTCTTCTATATCTATAGGTACATCTATAGATTTTCAGATTATTGTGAAAAAAAAAAATGTGTTGCTTGTTTACTTGGAATACAATACAACATAAGTAATACAATACATTTCAATTATTTTTCTAAATGTCTGTCCGTCTAGAGTCGGTGTGTCTGTCTGTTTGTTTGTTTGAATACATATCACTGCGTTATATTACAAAACATCATAAAGTATATCCTCCAGTAACATTTAATCTTGGTTTCATTAAAATAGGTTCACTCTATCTAAAGTTATTCTAATTTTAATAACGACGTGACTTAAGTACGAGAGAAAAATATATAAGTAAATAGCTTTAATACATTCATTGATTTTATTTGTGACTGTTTTTTTACATTAGGTAACACGCGGACGGAGTCGCGGGCACAGCTAGTAAAACATATTTGTCGAAAATTTATTACGCGTGAACATTGACATATAAAAATCCAAGACACACAACCTCGAATAAAAGTAGCGCTAAAACCGGCCCCAAAAAATCCCCAATGATATTCCCCAAAAAAATGGTTTAAAGTTGTTAGTTGCGAGACTATTTGAAATGACTGGCATAATCCAAAATAATGCACTCAATTTTGCGTGCCGGCTGTGAGACGTTAAGTGTGCATCTTGGGTTTTTGTATACGCGTAATACGTGAAATAGGGAATCTAACAGAGTGCAATACGATTATTTTTGGAAATGTTGTTTGTCTGTTTCAAAATGCTAAGGGGTTATTCAAGTATTACGTAAGCACTAAAGGAGGGATGGGGGGAGGGCTTTCATTTGCTCACGTTTTCTTTATCTTGCTAATTACCACCAATTTTCACCAAGAAAGCTCTCGATCTTAAATATTGATGTGGTCGAAGGTACAACACACTAACAATAGAACAAGGACTATGTCCTAAGTACAACTCCCAAAACGCTGATAAAAGACTAGTAACAGGTCCGTTTTAAGTGACCAAAATCATAAGGCCTTCTGGTGATAATGTTTTCGGAATTGACAACTGTACAACCTTTCGCAAAACTTGCCGATTCCTATAATAAAATTAAAGTAGCCCATTTTACAGTTACGTAATAGCATTGGCTTGCATCACAGCACATAACAACTTCCTTTCATTTCGCCTTCTTCGATAAGCGAGTGCGCGTTCCGAATTCCGATGAGACTGGTGGTGACTTACTGCCTACATGTGCTTACTGACCGATTAATGTACCGTTAATTTTATTATGGACCAGCTTCTGCACGGGACTTCGTTCGCGTAGAACTTTATGTGAAAAACAGTGACTAATAGAGTCGTCTGGATGTAATAGATCTTTACCTATGTAATTGCCGTTCTGCAGTACTGGCCATTTCAAATCAAAATAATTTTTGTTTGGCTAAGAATTCTAATTTCAAATTAATTTTATTTTAAAAACATGGAATTCTTTTTCCTAAAGTAGTAATTTGTTTATTGATTAGTGTTACATTTTCATCGCATTTCAATCTTTTTTGTCATCATGGATACATTAAAAAATTGAGTAATTATGGAATATGAGTACCGTCGTGGCAGCAACGCAGAACGCGGAACGCAAGCGCTCAGCAAGTTGGTTGGATCCTGGCTCAGCACCTAAACAATGCCCTAAACGAAAACTTACACCTAGAAAAGTGATGGTCACTGTTTGGTGGTCTAGCGCCGGTGTGATTCATCACAGCTTCTTACCAAACGAGGTGAGCATTACTGCAGATGTATACTGTGAAGAACTGAACACAATGATGGAGAAGCTGGCACGTCTCCAACCAGCATTGGTCAATCGCTCGTCTCCGCTGCTCCTGCACGACAACGCGCGACCGCATACTGCACAGCAGACGGTCTCCAAGTTACAAGAACTGGGGTTGGAAGTTCTCCGTCATCCGCCCTACTCACCAGACCTTGCGCCTACAGACTACTACTTTTTCCAGAATTTGGATAACTCCTTGGTGGGAAAAAAATTCAATACCCGAGAAGCAGTACAAAATGCCTTTGAAGAATTTGTTGCCTCCCGTCCAGCTGATTTCTTTAAGAAGGCCATCAATAAACTGCCATTGCGTTAACAAAGACGCATTGATTGCATGGGTGATTACTTCGATTAATACAAATAAAAAATACATGAAAAACATTCGTTTACATTTTTTCATACAAAACGGCAATTTCATAGGTAAAGACCTAATATTAGGTCAATTTGCTTATCATCTACTTTTCTCTCGTACTTAAGTCGGGTCATCATTAAAATTACAAAACGTTTGATAGATCGAACCGATTTTCATGAAACAAAAACTAAATGTTACTTGAGGATATGCTTTATGGTTTTCTTTGTGTGATTTTATTATGTAAAACCACACACACCACACCACTTTAGCCGTAATGCGTGTTCAAACAAACAGAGAGACAGACAGACAGATGGACAGACATAATTCCTATGTAAAATGTATTTTTAATTATGTTTTTATTAGTACGAACTTTGCTTTTCCTAAACCATGAAATTTAGAATTTACGATGTCGTGAAATAAAATAAATAATTCAAAACATGATCAGCCATTTTGACAACTGAGTTTTTATAAATCTACTGAGGAGTTAACGTCGTTATAAAACACTGTAATAATTACCCGTTTGCTTCAAACTGAAATAGTTTAGAATATTATCCGATACGAAATATATATAAAAGTTGTTGAGGTATATATGCTTGGTACACATATATGTTTCAACAACTCATATATGTATGAATAGTTAGCTTAGCTAAGGTTAGCTCAGATAGATCGCGAATTGCATGTATCAGGCAACAGCCAAAGCCGAGGTGTGCTGTGCACCCTTGAGCTAGTTGTCAAAATAAAATCGGCTGAGTGCCTTAAGCGCTCGCCTTAGTAGCCCGGTGAAGCTGTTAAGACCTTGCTGGGTCAATAGCGTAGTCAGTTCGAAAAAAAAACCCGTTTGCTAATACGTATAGTCAGTAGTAAGTAGTCTTCAATAAAGAAGATAGGTTACTAAAGTAAGCTGAACAAGAGTTCACAATTAATTAACAGATTATCAGATTGTCTAAGAATAACTCTTAGTGTAGAATTTTAACTGTAACATTACGTACAGTACCTACTGTATATTTAAATTCTCCAATTTCAATTGTAAACATACTATTATTTATTCTGCGATAGTACTTCGACATTTTTATTCTATTGTAACTGGTAAATATGGTGTTCACAGGGCGATGTTACGAGATATGACGTCACCGCACCGTCTAGACCGAACGCCGTGATACGGATTGGCTGATCGAGCGGCCGTCGAACGCTGATTGGTGGAAAATGTCCGGCCTGCAGGCGAGAACGGAGGACAATATCAATGGTGTCGACGTTAGAGAACAAGGCAGCGCTTTGAGGTCGGTCAATCAGCAGTCTTTAGCTTTCTTAGTATACTTACGTCATAGAGCAAGTATTTTATAGAACAAGTTTTGTTAGAGTCGTCATACGGTATAACATTGTACGGATGTTTGATATAGAAGTATTAGTTTACGCAACTATTTGTTGATGTATTGATTTTTACTAAAATTACATTGACACTTAAGTTATGTGAGGTATTTATTAGTGGATTTTTTACACGTAAATAAACTATACAAGTGTTCTTTATACGAAAAGACGTTTTCGATATATTTATATGTTAAGTTCGTTTATATTTCAAGGGAAAAAAAACGTATACTTACACTAATAAATTCCACATCATTAATTAGTAAAAAAAAAATGAAGTTATATGACGATTGTACATGAAGTTTGAAACTAATTAGAAAGGCTGAAATATAAAATTAAGAAAATGTAGATTTTATTTCACAGTTACTATATTTAGATAAGATACTTGACTACAGAATTTTATTATTGTTTTTCTTTCTCTCATATTCTTATTTGTTGTGATACATACATATATATGGATGCGATA
The DNA here is from genome assembly GCA_015888305.1 of Antheraea pernyi. Classification (NCBI taxonomy): domain Eukaryota; kingdom Metazoa; phylum Arthropoda; class Insecta; order Lepidoptera; family Saturniidae; genus Antheraea; species Antheraea pernyi. The sequence goes on from MU159178.1 coordinate 160,575, forward strand.
AATAGATGTTGTCCTGTCACAAACCTTAATGAATCATATAAAGTGTAAACTCTTTAGAACGAATTTCAAGGGACTGAGCATTTTTTTGTTATTAAAAGATTAGTTTTCGATATAGGGAAGGAAGAGAACAAATAAATGGTTTTGTGGTAAACCAACCAAATTGAACTAATGTCTACGTTATAGAAAGTTTTTCGTTACAACGAACGATGTTATTTAGATTTTACACTGTACATATATAAAAAAAATGTGTAGTTCACACACGATAGAAGTGAAACTTTCAAAACGAAATTGTGAAGGGCGTATGTCTCATTCTCCAATACCCGAAGGCAAGCGAGACACTGCTCCCACTCTACCCGACACAGAGTTTAACCCACCACTTTTCGTCACGCAAAAAGATTGCGGATCCGAATATCATAAAAAAATAAAAAGTTTCACTTCATCACCCTCAGCCTGTACCGAGACCCAATGTAGGGCTATAGGCTTCTTCCCGAAGGAAGGTATGAGCGATAACGTATTGGCGATTTCAAACTCTGAAAAATCCACAGGTGTATGTTTTCTCACATACAGTGGTGCTGCAAGAACATTTCTCAGGTTCAGGTGTTTCCCTTCCCGCACGATGTTTCCCTTCAATGTCTACCGATAGTAGTACCAATTTAAATTAGTAAGTATACGCGAATTTCGAAAATTCGTTGGTACATATGTACCCGTGGTTCGAATATGCGGACATAGAGTTGATACTCCACCGGTCAAACCATTCGATTTCTTATATCGAAAGGTAAATGAGAGGTGCTGGGATTTTGACAATTTGGTATTATGTTTCTTTTATGACGTTGTCCCGCCCTGAATATAAAAAAGTGCGTGCGTACAAAGTACACATGTCAGAAGTGAAACTTCTTTGGCGAACTAATTTATAAGTCTTGTTTATATTTATACAAATCTAAAACTTTAGATTTCCGAGACTTGAAAAATAAGTAAAATAAAGTAAAAATAAAAGAAAAAATCTGCGTTTACTGCAAATGACGTCACTTCCGTTGCATACCTGCGTGACGTTACATCTGTAAAAATTTTACCCTCATGCGCTTAAAGAAGTTTCACTTCAAAAAAAATTCTTAACAAATTATATACTAAAACCTTCCTCATGAATCACTTTATCCATTGGTTAAAACCGCATGAAGATCCGTTCAGTACTTTTTGAGTTTATCGCGAACAGACAGACGCGGTAGGGGACTTTGTTTTATACTATGTAACTATGTAATGAAGTAAAAAAACATAATGTAAATTGGTGAATATGAAGCAGCTTAATACCTTTTTAGAACGACTAGAATTATACTTGCTCGAGCAAGCGCGCGCTTTAATATAGAGTTACATATATTTTCATGCTTAGAATATATTCGACCAATAAGATGAGACATAAATTGACTTCACTTCATCTCAATTCGATAGTAGGATAACATGTCGGATGTTATAAATTACTAGCCTCTGCCCGCCAGTTCATTCGCGTTGAATAGTTACTAGGGTTAACGCACGGGCTTACGCAGCGTAAGCTCTCAAGAGGAAAAACTCCGATTTTCAAATATTCTTCATTGGTGCTCCGTTCCTATTGGTCTTAGCGTGATGATATATAGCCTATAACCTTCCTCGATAAATGAGCTATATAACACTGAAAGAATTTTTCAAATCGGACCTGTAGTTCCTGAAATTTCCGCCTACAACGCCACAACGTCACACCTCACAAACTACCTCTTTATAATATTAACTACTGTAAGACTCGTTTAATCTTTTATGTATGTATGTATTTTATAACTCATTCGATTGTTAACTTACTTAACGGTTCTGCGGTGGCTCAGTTGAAGTTATACGGGAATTACTGGTATATTTTTAACTGCAACACGTAACGTAGTTGCTGGCACGCGGTTATTCGCAAAACTTTACGTTCTTAGAAACTCGGGTCGCGGTATAAAATACAACTAATGTGCTAGCGATTTATTAAAATACATATGCGATTCTGAAGCGATAGAGGCTCAGTAGTTCGCGAGTTCGGACAGCGCGTTCATAGCAATGACATCTATAACTAAGCGCTTCGACAACGCCTTGTTAACACTTGGCTAGCTAGCTTACTTTTAACAGCTACCCCGTCAATCCGCCCGTATCTAAGCAACATATTACTATTTCTTTTTCAGCACCGATATTGAGAATACATCATACACCACACAGAATACACCATATATATATGTGGTATATATATATATATATGGTCTAATAACATCTATGCATCTGAGTGCTGGGCTACGAAAGAGACGGATGAGAGAAAATTACATGTGGAAGAGCTGCGAATGTTAAGGTGGATGTGTGGTGTGACTAGAATGGATAAAATTAAGAATGAGTATATCAGAGGAAGTTTGAAAATAGCACCAGTGACAGAGAAGTTGAGGAGTAATAGGTTAGCATGGTATGGGCATGTCATGAGGAGAGATGAAAACCATGTAACTAGAAAAGTGTTGAGTATGTTTGTGGACGGATATACGAGTAGAGGAAGACCGAAAAAGGTATGGATGGACTGCGTGAAAAACGATATGTGCGTAAAAGGTGTGAATACTGAGATGACATTTGACAGGAGAGAGTGGAAAAAGAAAACATGTTGTGCCGACCCTACTTAAGTGGGATAAGGGTAATGATGATGATGATATATGGCCTAATAAAAAGGCGAAAAAAGTCTTTAAAGATGAAAATAGTTCAATATTTAGTTTTATTAAAATTTAACCTATTGTTGTAACATGCTGTGGTTGTCTCTAAAGGTGACTGCATTTATATTGAATCACAAAAGTGTTACAATTAATATCTATAAGTACCTACTAGCGGGCCTGGCGGACGTTCTCTTGCCTTGATAATAAAAAAAATCCTAAAAGTCAACCGCAGCGCCACCTCCCGGGTCCGATTGTGAATCTAAACCATTCTCGGATCCACTGGAACACGTACATAAAATTTTATCAAAAAAACTCCAGGCCGTTTAGGAGGAGTTCAGTGACATACACACCACGTATAGAAGAAATTTATATATAAAAAAAAAATATACGTTATTTTTTGCGGGTAGATTATATATATTTTATTATTATTGTTTTAAAATTAGTTTCTAAAATCAAAACAAAAACAATGCATTTAAGAATAGAATAAAAACGATATGCTATTAACGGCACTGTTGAACAAACAAACAGTAATTATTTTATATATTACTTCGTCTAATTGTGGGCTGGTTGTTAAATAATTAACTGATAAGTGCTATCAAACAACTGGATTATTATTGTTTATTGTATGTAGGTAAATAACCTAATGGTATAGATAATAATTTATACGAACTCGAGTTTAATTTAAGAATAATTGCCCCAAATATATATGTAGGTATTGGATAGACTTTCGGACTTAAATGAATAATTGTTAATTATTATCTAGATTATATGATTCATTTATTAAAATGAAGATACAAAGTTATTGGATCAAAGGTAGTGAGTATTTTACTCTACAATGCATATGTGAAGCTCTCGCGTTCACTCGCGTTCAGGTGACTATTTTTCATGTCTGGCGGGATGTTTGCCCATTTTGAAATCTTGATTAAATAGGCCATTTTATTAAATTATTTGCCTGAGGTAGTATAGTACATTTTTTTTAAAAGATGAAGTGTCAAAGTTATCTTACAAAACGTTTTTTAAACATGAATCAATAAAACTATTTTTTTTTTACAAAACCGACAATACGTTTTTTTTTTCTCGAACTGATTACGCAACTGACCTAGCAAGGTCTTAACAGCTTCACCGGACTACTAAGGCGAGCGCTTAAGGCACTCAGCCGATTTTATTTTGACTACTAGCTCAAGGGTGCGCGGCACACCTCGGCTTGGGCTGTTACATGCCTAATACATGCAATTCGCGACGTATCTGAGCTAACCTAACTATTCATATATATATGAGTTGATGAAACATATACCAAGTATACATACCTCAACAACTCTTATATATATTTCGTATCGGATAATTTTCTAAACTATTTCAGTTTGATAAGGGAAAAAATATAAAACCCTTCCACTTGCATGTGTAAGCGTTTATGCGTGCACGTGTGTGGAGGTGATATGTGTAATGTTGTCGCGGTGATGTAAGATTTTGTGTCACTGTATCGCGCGAGCAGCGTACTCAAGGGCTCCACGCAATCTGGTTGACAATAGGAATTATTGGGTTTGTGGCTGCAGTCAATTGTATAGTTATTTAAGATTACATTTAAAACAAAAACACTACAAAATTGGGCATTTGTGACCACAGTAACTAAATATGTGATCTAGGCTGTTAATTTTCCATACTTTTAAAGTTATTCCTATTATAAGTTAACCAGGTAAGATAGAATTTACTTTTCATTTTGTGCCTGAACCGGTATAACCTAGACTATCGCCCAGTAGCTTGACGCTGAGTTTCGGGACAGCCTGTATACAAATCAGCCATTTAAAAATAAGTGAAGTAACTCGTATTTTTTGTCACCCTTGTCTCCTGATATCTATACATCGCCCCCAGTCTTGAACTCTGTGAGTGCGAAAGCGTTATAAGTACATAAAAGATTTCTCAAAACGTAAGGTTTCATCCATTTAGAAATAAGATAGGTCTGGCAGCTCTGGGATCTTGGTTTATTAAAAGTTATAGGAAGTGTCAGAAATGTATAATATATTACAGATGTTTTTTGTTTGTTTTCTTGCCTAGTAGGTACGCATAAAATCACAATATGTTAGCTATAAGTTTTTAGATCTAAGAACATTTCTTGACACTTCGAGAGGAACGCTTGAACAAGAAGACATAACTTGCATAAATAGAACGCTTGTACAAATATGGCGGATAGAGGTAATTTTTCGACCACCTCACATGATGATGATGATGATGTCCTCCTTGACGTGTCCGTCAACAGCGAACCTTGTTAATTTCGTGAATGAGAGCGAATGTGGCTCGCGAAACCAGATTTTGTTTTAAAGGTACGGTTACAAGGCGCACAGTGTAACTGACCGAAGCAATTTAGGGCGTCAAAATAGGAAGGCTTGGGGCGGTTCTTTGCGGAGAGGCGTTTTGCATCGAGATTGTGTAGTCGATGTTCCTCGAAAGTTTCTACTGCCTTTTTAACAGAGTTGCGCCATTCTGATCTCTGTTGCGCAAGCGCATCCCACCTGTGTGAAGGTATATTACACGCGGTGAGATGGCGCTTGATCACATCTCTGTAGCGGAGGTATTGGCCCCCAGGCTTGCGCTTTCCATGTTTCAGCTGTGAATAAAACACTGACTTAGGCAACCTGGAGTCATTCATACGTACAATGTGACCGCACCATCCCAGCTGGCGTGCAATAAGTAGCGACTCTATTCCGCTGAGCCCACTCCGCCGTAGGATTTCAGAGTTGGGTATATGGTCCTGCCATTTCACACGAAGTATCGATCGTAAGCATCTCATGTGAAACACATCAAGTTTCCTTATGTCGCTTCTATAGAGGCACCATGTCTCAGAGGCATAAAGCAGTATGGGAAGTACAATAGCTTTATACACAGCGATTTTAGTGTGTAGTTTCAGATCGTGAGAATCCCAAACTCTGGCCCGTAGTTTTCCGAAGGACCAAGCCGCTTTCGATATCCTTGACGAGATTTCAGTCTCTAGACGGTTATCGCAACGAATATAACTGCCTAGGTATCGAAATGATGGTACTTCATCGAGAATCTTACCTTCCAAGATTATCGGTGATGAGCCTACTATGTCGCCACATGGTGGTTGCTTTAATACCTGGGTTTTAGAGGCGCTTATGACTAAACCAAACTTGGTACAGGAATGATGTAGGCGATCCAAAAAATACTGCATAGTAACAGGGTCTTCTGCCATCAAACAAACGTCATCTGCGTATAGGACGTCAAAGACGGATACGTCATGCACCATGCGTTTGGATCTGAAACGACTTAAATCAAAGACGCTCTTATCTGTCCTAACATGCAGTGTAATTTGTTCAGCACAACCCATAGATGCGTCCCTCACTACAGCGGCAAAATAGACGGCAAAGAGGGTAGGGGCCATGACGCATCCCTGCTTAACGCCACTAGTAACCGAAAAGAGGTCCGTATAATCGTTATCATGTTGCACCCTAACCGTCATGCCCTCATGGAATTGGCGTATAAGGTTTATGAACTTTGGAGGACAACCAATTTTCTCAAGTACGTTCCAAAGAGCACATCTGGGAACTCTGTCGAATGCTTTTTCTAGATCGATAAAACACATGTATAGTGGGCGTCGTTGTTCTATGCTCTTTTCTTGAAGTTGTTTTACCACAAATATAGCGTCCACGGTCCCTCTATTTGGGCGAAAACCATACTGAGTTTCTGGCAAAATACGCTCGGCCAGCTCACTCAGCCGAGAGTTGAGAATATGGGCCAAGATCTTACCAGCCGCACTGAGTATAGCTATGCCTCTGTAAGACCCGCAGTCAGATGAGTCTCCCTTACCTTTGTAAATTTTGCAAATAGAAGCATCTTTCCAGTCTTGGGGTACTTCTTCATACTGCCATATCTGCAAAATTAGTTCAAAAAGACTATTCTGAACATTGGAGCCACCATATTTGTATATTTCAGCTGGCAAACTGTCAAAACCTGCAGCCTTTCCATTTTTGAGGCGTCTAATCGCTCGAAGATATTCGTCAAAGGATGGTGGGTCATCAAACTTCGTGGATGTGGGCAAAGTTTGGAGGGACCCGATATATGTTAAATCCACGGAGTGAGTTGCTGGGTTTAATATCTCACTGAAGTGTTCAGCCCAGCGATCCAACACTTCGTTATGCCCTGTCAGTCGTCTTAGCTTATCTCTGGAGTACATCGGTACGATTTTATTATGCCGAGGGCCAAAGATCGTCCTAAGACTCTCATAGAATTTCCCATGTTGTTTGGTGTCTGCTAGGTGTTGTAATTCTATAGCTTTCGCCGTCCACCACCGATTTTTAAGTTCACGAACCTTTGACTTAAGTTCTCGTTGTATGGTTCTTCTTTGTGGAACACTCGATGAATTTTGTAGCAGGCATCTTGACTTGCTAATGAGCTTCATAACTGCGGTATCAGTGTCATCAAACCAGTCCTGATTTTTCTTCTCTGGTTTTCCGACCGTACGTCCAGCAATTTCGTGAAGCGATTGTGCTAAGCAGCGCCAGTGCTCATTAATCGGAGCCGTTATGTCAACTGAGACTGTAGCAAAATCAGAGTTAAATTGTTGTTGGAGTCGCTCAGAGGTAGCAAGTTTGGAATGGGCCAGTCGGGTTGGCATTTTATGTTCTGCACGATGAGGAGGTTTGTAGCAAAAGCGTATTTTTGATCTTATCAGACGATGATCAGTCCAACCATTCGCGCCTCGCATTGCTCTCGTAATAAGTACATCTCTGAGGTCCGTTTTGCGTACGATGACGTAATCAATAAGATGCCAATGTTTAGAGCGTGGGTGCATCCAGGACGTTTTAAGCTTATCGGCTAAACGGAAAAAAGTGTTAGTAACACAGAGGCCGAACTCTATACACAAAGACAGAAGTAATTCGCCATTAGAATTGCATTTACCAATCCCATGTCGCCCCAGAGCTTGTTTCCAGATGTTACTTTCAGAACCAACGCGAGCGTTGAAGTCACCCATGAGAATGATCTTATCGTTAGATGGTATATTCTGTAAGACATTTCGTAAATCATCGTAAAACTTTAACTTATCCTCCTCGCCATAAGACATAGTGGGAGCATATACACTTATTAAGTGGAGATATCTGTTGTTATGTGTGTGAAGTCTAAGAGTCATTATCCTATCATTTATACCCTTAGGTTTCTCAGCAAGTGATCTAGCCATACTAGTTTTGATGGCGAAGCCGACGCCACTACTTGCTTTATCACCTGCGGGTTTTCCAAACCAGTAGTACGTGTAGCCCCCACGGTCCTCGCAGAGCTCCCCGCTGTCTGCTAGGTGGGTCTCGCTTAAAGCAGCTACATCAATTTTATATTTAAACAATTCCCTTGCAATAAGAGCAGTTTTTCGCTCGGGACATAAGTTGTTAGGATTATCCAAGAGGGTACGAACATTCCACGTCGCAAAGTTTAAGCATGTTTTCGAAAACGTTTTTTCCTTATTTATTTTTCGACCGCAAAAGATCGGTGCCAGAAGGTCGCGGTTAACCATCTGGGTGAAGAGTGAGACGGACTATGTTTAGGCCACCTTTTCTAGGCCCCTCCCCTGTGCAGGGGTAAGCAGAGTGATCCTAAATAGGGCTGCTTAGACATCAGATGTGCTGCCGAACTCGAAATCCCGTCTCAGTCAATTCCAAGAGCGACCACTCTCATCTGACCGCCTATGTGCAGAGCAACAGCTAGGAGTCAGGCACACCGTGACCCGAAATCCCACCACCACTACTCCATCGCCATAGGGCTTATGCTCGGAATCCGAAATCGTGCCAAGGTTCATCTGCGCGTGAATTGATTTAAGTGGTTAAGCAGTTGCGCTCATGCAAACCCACTCTCTCGTCCAGTTCTATCAGGTCCCGATGGACCGGTTGAAGCCTGCGGAAACATTATTGTTATTGCAAATATATGTGAGGTGGAGGTGCAAATATATGGAAGGCAGCCAACTCACTGCATCCTGACTATCACCGATCGTACCGGGCAACCGGTCCATCGGGACCATATTTGCACCTCCACCTCACATATATTTGCAATAACAATAATGTTTCCGCAGGCTTAATGTGGCATTCGAAGCAACGTCGATCTCTGCCACCGAGTCTTCATTTTTTTTAACGACTTTCTGAAACCCGCGATTTTGTCTGTCTCCTTTATTATCTTAACAATATAACATTTTATGTACTGATGGAAAAAAAAAATTACTTTGTTAAAAAAATCTATTCCAGTGTTTCTAAAAATCTGTTTTTTTTTTCAAACCTTAATTTAAGAAATCGTATTTCCCTTTTTTTATAAGGGCCAAGTATTTAAAGAGGAAAGATAAAATAATGATCTATGGAGTAGTTTTCGCGTTATGTGTGTACAACGACATACTTCTATCATTTTATGTATGTAGATGCAATTATATTAATGTAACCTTCATTTAATATTCCAGAAACATGTGTGATATTACAAATTTTACCATTTTATAAGAGAATAAAAAACCTACATTTCTTTTTATGAGGTCTCCTATCTACCAGTGAGCACCCCGTGAAAATCGGTCCAACCATTTTGGAAAGAACAATGCGGACGAAGCCGCGAACATATAAAATAGAATACGTCAACCGCTATAATTTTGGCTAAGTGCCAGTAAAATTCCCATTAAAAAAGGTCTAGCCGTATTGGAGATTACCCATAATACCGACGGGATATAAAAGAAATATTTTTTTTGCTATTTGTAGCCACATCCATTCACCAACCAGTTGTTATATTAATTTTATTTTTATAATACGTAATAGATTACAAAAAAAAATTGGAATCAAAACTAACGTGGAATAAACTTTTCAACCAAACAAACAAAACTCTTTATCTTTATATATTAGTATAGATTCGACAATAATATTCATAAATTATAATCAAGAAAATGCTTGCTTTGTTATGTTATTATGGGATTTAAATCGTATATAAAGGATTTACGTTTGAATTAATCCATACTGCCAATTCTGAAGTTGTCAATATAGGTATTTCTTATATATCCTTTAATCAATTTTCTTCCATGTCCAAGTTACAATAAAGGCATAAACGCCAAATCTTCTATATAATATGTCATACATTATTTTAT